>QJPP01003696.1:0-163106 GCA_003996215.1 Jaltomata sinuosa
AAAGTTAAGCTCCGATCGCCAAGAGCCCACCTTCAGCCTGAAGTAGTCTCCAACAGATCTCCACGCACGAATCTCAACGATCTACCGGCGATGGCCCACACTAGGATCTGCACCCAAAGATGCAGGGGGTAGGGGTGAGCACCAAATGCGAAGCATAAGGCACCCAGTAGGTATCATAGGCCGACTGGGCACATATAAGATAAAAGAGCAGTAATAGACAGAATAGGAGCAAGTAGTCACAGAAATCAACAAAAGGTACACAGGAACTAGCCCAGAGGGAAATCAACAGAACCACAGATGAGGCTAGTAAGCAGAATATACACACCACAGGCACAGGTGAAAGTAAGAAACAAACGCCACCTGGGATCCTTGCCAACAACAGTGTATACAAAATAAGTTTACGGAATGGACGGGTTATACCGGTAACCTCAAGTGTAAGAAGAAGGGAGGAAGAATAATAATAGGCATGCTCAAGACATGAATCAATACTCAACTAAGCATATCAACCTCAAATCCAGAGACTAACACCCTAACAGTACCAATCTCATACTTATCCATAATAGCGAACCATTCTATAAATAAATAGCAAAAGTCTACCTACAGTCCCCCGGCCGCCCATACAACCGAGGAACACAAACAAGTGAAAACAAACCCTCCGGCATCCCATACTACCGGAGCGTACAATCAGCAAACAGCAAACAAGGGTGGAACCTCGAACCATGAATGATATGATGCATGAAGATCTCAAGCGCCATAGTATCTCTGTATGTACCTCCTCCGGCGCCGATCCGGCCCAGCAGGTAGGTTCCATGGAAGGTCTCTGCCCGTATACCTCTACTCCCCCGTATACCCCTCTTCCGGCACACGCAGCTCGTAGCCCCTGGCCCGGATAGCAAGGTCCATGGGGGTCCTCGACCCCATACCATATCTCAGTATCAGAACATGTATCAAGATAGAGTCCCAGTCTCAATATCAAGATATAGAACCAGTCTCAAATATGCATGCCCAGACCCTGTCCAGGACTAAAAATAGTAGGAAAATATCTGAAAAACCCCTCCAAGGGTGCCCGGCGTCGCCGGGTCTAAACAGTAAAAAGTCATCTCATGTGCTCGGTCCAACCGAAGCTAAAAATCATCTCAAGTAGTAAGAAAACTCATCTAGCACTCCGGCCCTGCCGAGTCTAGTGATAATAGTAAAACTGATGATTTTAAACCACAAGTGAAATCAACCATTTCCAAATCATTTCCATCAAAAACGACCCCCCGGGCCATGCAAGGTTTAGAAAACAGTGTCAGTAGGCCCAAAGCCAAAACCACTGTAAAACATCGATAAAACCTCTTTATATGCATGAAAATGATATGCTCACACACAACAATAGCTGCTCAACAGCTTACAATCAACCTACCGACCCTGCACAGGCCCACAGCTACTCAGCAAGCATAACCAGCCTAGAAGGATAATTCTATGCCCGGGACTCGCGGACATTCCCAAAATCCCACCGTCTATGTTCCAGAGTCAATAAGGCCCTCACAGGACCGCAAGGGTAAATAAATAAAATATATCACCAAATACTACAAACAACGAAGGAATAAAAATAGCGGACATGAATAAAGCGGTCAAGGTCTGTGGTACCAACCTAATAAACCAACCCAAGGATGCCCATTAATACAATTTTATTCTATATATACGGAGTCTGGGGAAATTAAACCGTAACCTACCTGTCGTCCGACGACAAGCTGCTGAAACACGATGTCCAAGCTCGAACCACTCCGAGAGAATCCAAAATTAAATCGGAATCGGAATCGAATTTGGGAAGGAATAACTTGACAAGATAATTGATTTACTTTATCAAATAAAATATTTTTCTCACAAACCCAAACCACACACGTGAATGAGAATAGTGTAAGTAGTTGTGTGCAAAAGTGATATACATATATGTATATCAACTTTGCAAAGTCACAGCTCACATTAAAATGATATAGGCATGCACTACTTCATAAGCTGCCACTGCCAAAGTATATTCATGCTGCCTTCACCTTCCACTTACACGTGGGGGTGGAGGTGGCAACCAATTTCCCTCCGTTAGGTATAAACTCGGGTATTGCATAAATTCGTGGTAAAATAATTATAGTATTTTAAATATACCATAATTATTAGAAAATTATTTCCAATAAAACCTACTATATTATAATAATAAATTTTAACATAAATAAATTTACTATCTCCGGTAAAATATTACGGAGTATAAAAACTTTATAAAATAAATACTTAAACACTTATGTCGTATCAAAAATATTTTCCAAAGGGTATAATAATATAATTTTTACCAAATTACACTTTTAAATAAATATTTCAAATACACGCACGATGCTAATAGACTTCTTAAGTTTAGGCTCGTAATTTGCCTACGCACGATTTTGATATTCAAGAATTATCTCGGGATCCTCCCTTATATTTTATCACTGTTTCGGAACTGAAATGGCATTTTAAAACGTAAAATTGAAGCTTAAATCGGGTTAAACCCGACCCGATTCGCGCCCCGGTTCGTAACCCGTTTTCTGCCAGACAGTCCGCGGTAAAACAGTCATAACTCTCTGCTCCGAGATTATTTGGACGTGCGGTTTTGTGCGTTGGAAACTAGACTCGTAGACCTTCGATTTGGTATTTCGGGGAACTTCTAACTCTTTATATATTGGGAGAAAATCCCCGACACATTTGACCCAAAATTCAGAAAATTGTTAAAGGTCTTACGATATCTTTTGTCGATTTGCTTGACTTCAAACTTAAACGTGGAAATGACCGGAAGGGTCATTACAGCTAGCCCACGTGCGTGCAGATAGCGTGCCAGGCCCCATCTCCTCTTGCAATTTACATGCGCTTTGGAAATGCCACCTATGCGATAGTCGCGTACGCAGTGGCCTGCCCACGTGCGTGAAGGTCTGGCTGTAATGACCGGGTCCGTCGTTATGTCAATTTTCCCGATTTTATAAATTTGGGTAAAATGGTTAAAAATACGTTCGAAATAAATAGGGTGATGTCATGAAAAAATTCTGATTTATGGAAATAATCCAAGCTGACATCACACCTCTATAGCGGTAATTATTTTGCTATAGGGGCACAGCTGTCGCGGTAAGGCGGACCACTATAGTGGAGCTACGGGAGGCAGAACCTATGACATGATTATTATTAAAAAGTCTCATCTCCTCAGTTGGGAAACATATGAGGGTACCTACAAAAACCCTCCCATGCTGCTCCAAGGCTGAGAAATCATGAGGAGGAGAGGTCATGGCTAAAGGGACGCGAAATAGCAGATTCCAAGATCACAGTTCAGCCGGGAACGCAACCACGGAGCCAAAAATGCATCAAATCAACAGCTGACATCCAGGTAGGCTAGGTTTTCATGAGTAGTTAGACTTGTTTACCTTCCGTACTTATCTTATAGTAGAACCGGAGAATCCATATTTTAGGCCTCCGAGCACGGAATCTGGCGAATTCGGTATTGGTTGTATTGTTTCTAGGATGTACGGAATGGCTGGTCTTGTGAATGGTATTATGTGTTCAGCTTATTCATATTATCATGATAAAATAGTGGTTTGAGGACAGGTATGTAGGGATGGTTCGGGGAACCAGAGAGTGCTTGGGAGCACGGGAAACGGAAATAGGAAGCTCTTAGGTGGGGTTTCAGTAAATGTTATTGCTTAAGGCTTAGCGGTGGTCTTGGCTAAGGGAAGAAAAGGGAAGCGTGTTGCATCCTTATGTGTTCATTTAACAAGGGAAATCGCTAGTTGCATGTTATAATAAAAAGGATGAACCAGGGAATAGTCTTTGGACGGGAATTAATCGTTCGTATTTATACCCGGAAAGGGGTAGGTGATGGCTTATGATTTTCTGTGAATGTGTATATTCATGTACTCATGTCTAGGTTCCTGTTTATAGTCTGTTATTGAACGATTTTACTTGTTAGTTTTACAAGTTGTGTTGTTCATATATTGACTATGGTTGTTGACATTCGGTTGGCTCGGGTACTACGCCTGGTATGGGTATAAACAAATGGTTAGCATGGGTACCACGCCTGGTTATGGGTATATCATTTGGTTGGCACAGGTACCATGCTTGGTATGGGTTTACTTTATTTCATCCTGCATTATTTCATTGACTATTGTATTGCATTGGTTGATATTGGTTTCGTGAGTGGACAGGGTTGTTTTACTTAATGTGATACTTGATATTGGTTCCGTGAGTGAAATGGGTTATTTTACTGGATGTGATACTTGGTATTGGTTCCATGAGTTGACTGGGTTATCTATTTAAATGTGCTATTGTTTGTGGTCCTTGCGTGGCCGGGAACTTTATATAACTGCAGATTGGTCTTAGTTTAGGTCGGGTTGTTCCTTGATATTTGTATTTGCTCTTGGGTTAGGCCGGGTTGATTATTGACACTTAGGTGTTGTTTAGAAGGGATCCCGAGGTGGGTCTAGACTATGTAAAAGAGGATGGCTAAGTGCATTTATTTATATATATTGTAACCTTGAGTGTGCCTAGATGGTCGGGGATTAATTATGATTAATGACTAAGGGTCGATCGTGGTATAGACCGGGGCATCTTGTTAATACTGAGAGTGGTTACGGGATCCTTCGAGGGTCCGGGTCATGTGCAGTAAGGAGATTAGATGTAACTCTAGGGTTGTCATTAAATGTAGCAAGTGTTGTTGGGCGGATTGCTTGTGGTGGATAGACTGAGAGTCTGGGGTTGTGGTCCTAGCTATTGCAAACCTATTGGAAGGTTTGCTAGAGATCCGTGGAGGGTGGGACCCTTGTGAGTAATGTTACGAGTATAAGTCATTGAGTTAGGCGATTAGTCGGGCTAAGTCGGAAGGATAGTTGGAACAGTGGACTTAGGTATGGGAAGGGTAGCCCAGGTATGGACATGGATATTTGTGAAGGTTAAGGTGACCTGGGAATTTGGGGATAAGGTAAGGCTTAGGAAGTCTAAGGTTAGTGTGACTTGGAAGCCTTGAGAATGAGGGAGTTGGCAGCGGAATAATGTGGGGATGGAAAACAAGTTATTTAATTTCAGTCATGCCTTCCTTGTTTTTCTTATATGATGGTAGGAGTGGATTTGGGTCGACCGATGATGCCTACCAGTGTGTGTGTTTGTACTGACTCTACTCTTGGTATAGTCTCATTGCAGGTTTGTGATGTTTCATAGGTTTGCGGCGATGAGATCTCCAGCAACTTTTGTCTTCGATTTCCATGGCGGAAGTTGGGTCTTTTACCTCCTTGTGTCATCTTGTAGTAGCTCTTGTACCTGTTTAGACTAAATCCTAGGGGAGGGTGGTTTTTAAAATATTGTAAAGGTTTTTTCGCAATTTATTATGTAGCCTATTTCTGAACAGGATTCTTGTAAAGAAAGGATTTCAATTATGTATAAAGATGGCTTAACTTGATTATTTACTTTAGTTCTGCATGTTACCTGTTGGACGGGTTGTAAGGGTTCGCCTATCTAGGTGATTAGAGTAGGCGCCCGCACAGCCCGATAGGTTTTTGGTCGTGATAGATGGTATCAAATCCTAGGTTACCAGTATCCCAGTACAAGAGAAAAATGTTGAATAGGGTCCTACGGATTAGTGTGTTGACATCCACGTCTAATCTTTGGGGAACTATAAGGCATTATAAGAATCGTCACCCTTCTTTTATTCTTTCATGTGGTTCATACTTACTTGTATGGGTTTGGTCCAACTGGTATATCTCGATTCCAATTGGTATCTCAACAAGGTAAGGGAGGTCTCCGTACCTTATTTACGATAGTACAAGCGAGAGGAATTGGAACCGGAAAGGTTCCAATTGTTATCTGGCCTAAGAGGCTGTGACAAGCATGGATAATCGGGTAATTGCCATCCATGGTACAACGAAGGTGAAACTTGTGAATTGTTTTGGTCATAATTTGCTTGTATTGAGACTTGAAAATTTAATTTGTTGTGTGTACAATCTTATGTGACTTGATTTTAATATGTGTGGAATTTTCAATTGGTATGCATGCAGAGTCTACGGAAGGTCCGTAAGTGGAAACATTTGTGTGCCTTAGACTGTGGTAGTCTTTTAATTGTCTTTATTTGAAAAAGGGGTACTACGTGTTAAAAGGGCTTATCATCGGTTAAGATGGTAAGGGATTGGTGACTGGGATTGTAGGGAAGCTTCGACTTCAGGGCAGTCGAAATTTTGGTTGGGAACCATGGGAACAAGAGAGTCATTAGTGTGTAATGGCGGGAAGGTAATGTTGGAAAACAATTGATTATTGTGAAACCCTTATAAATTTTAATATGCTTATGATGTGATATACTTGTTTTTAATGTGTTCAGTTCTAGGAGTGGTCTTGATGGTGGTTTAAGACCATGGCGGGACTTACAAGTTGGGACAGTGGAAACCAAGAAGGGGGATGAGTGCTTTTAGCTGAAAAATCAAATTTTTATGTACAGTACCGTCGGGATAGCTACAGCGGTGAAATGTAAGCTATAGTAGGACCGCTATCACGGTATAACCATTTGCTATAGCGGAGGTCAACAATCAGTAAGCTGCTCTGTTTTCCCCTGTTTTTGGTCCCTTCCGGGGACAAGATAAAAACAAGCATAAATCACCAAAACCACTCTATAAACCAAGGAAAATCAGCTCTATATATATATATATAGCATATGCAGGAAAGGAAATAATGTCTAACACAGGCATCCACGTGCCCAAAATAAAAAGGGAAGGGGAAAGAGTGTCTGAAACAAGCCTCAAACGTGGGCAAACCAATAGTAAATATCAGTATAAGGGGGGAGTCCTGGGACTTATCCTTGCTCAGGAAGGGGAACTCCTGCTTATCCTCGGGCTCGAGGGTGGGGAGCTTATGACTAGAGGCAACACAGGAGAACATGACCTTTATGGTCTTCCACATCCGGGCAAACATACGGTCCCAGGAGCACCTCTTCATTTTCTCCTCTCCTAACTCCCTTCGGAGTGCTGCATGTTCCTGAGTGGTTGGGTGAGGGGCTGCATCGCTAGCTTTAGGATCCTCCATGAACCTCCAGACATCTTCTAGGTTCTCCTCCATCTGGGCCCTAGATATCGGGGGCTGGGACTGGGACTAGGACTGGGAAGGGGTAGGGGTATCATCCTCCTGATCATCATCACCGACCTCTTCCACCGTCTAACTGCTCCCTGCCTTACATATTTATCTTCTTCTTGGAAATGTTGGTAACTCGGACCAGGTCAAAGGGATCATCCATGGCCACCTCTGCATCGCTGTGGTCCTGAGGCACACCAGCTCGCCTACACAACTCCAAAACTAGCCCGAGTAGATAAGGGCCCTTCCTGGGGCCAGTATAGAAGCTTTTCCATTCCGAAATGATATGCTCCCCCACATTCATAATAATACCCTTCATGGCACAAGCGATCACCAAATCTCGGGCATAGGTCATGTTGGTTTGATTTTTCAGATGGATGGATCCTTAGAGACACTAAATTCAGCCATATCCTAGCCTCGGGAAAGAAATAGGCGCTAGTAATACCTTCGAGGCTGACCCAGTAGACCTTGTCCTTGGATGGGGGGTCCACCAGAGTATCTCTCAACCAGGTCATGTCCCACAGCTGGGACTTCACCATGCATGCTGCATTAGAGATGTGGGGCACCCCTAGCACCTCATTGATGGTCCGGGCATCCACGGGGACATCCACCCCCCGTAGCCGGATGGTAGGATTCGGCTAACTCCAACGGACCATAGGGAGAATGGTATAGAACTCCTGCACCCAGTCGGTTAACGCGGGAAGAGGAGCCACTAGAAAAGTTTCCCACCAGAACTCTCTGACTCAGTGGTGGAAATCAGCCGCTTTTCCATCTATCCCAGTCATGTGACAACCTCTCTCATAGCAGAAGCTAAACCTTCGGTAATCTCTGAGCCTTTCTCGACTAGCTTCATCGGGGAATCGCTCATAGTCATATTCAGGCGCTTGCTATTCAACCATTGTGTTATCCTTCAAGGGTAAGAAGGAAACGGGATTAGAAGAGTAATAGGACACGAAAATGAGGAGGAAGATTTTTCTAAGTGTAACTTGGGAAGGCCACTGGTTTGCAGCCTTCCTCTATAGCGGGTGGTGCATCTGCGATAGTGGGACCTCTATAGCGGTGAAATTTCTGCTGCAGCAGGACCGCCATAGCAGAGGCCTACTGCTATAGCGGTCTTCATCATTCCAGATCTTCCAGGGGTGCATCAATGGCACCCCTTGGTACAAATATCCGATTTTGTAATTCCAAGACCAGATCTACCTACCCAAAGTACCCCATTGCTAGTTTCTACAAAAATTGGGGATAATAACCCCTAAAATCTTCCTGAATCACTCTTTTGTTCAAAAAACAACCCTTCACTTTCCCACCCGTTTTGGGCCCATTTTTGGCAAATATTAGTATAATCCTTACGCCTAGAACGTCTTGGAGGCGTTTTAAATGTAAGGGAAGCATCCAGGCTTCGGGAATCTGACAGAAATCCAACCAAAAGTTAAAGTCCAAACCCACTTCAAATATGCTATAAGTTCCTAAAATTCTACAACATTTATGTACAAATTAGTTTAAGGAGTAAAGGAGAGAGTAAGTACGATTAATAACTGGAAATTTTCAATGTTGGGAGTGGGACGATTGGGAGAGAAAGTGTAGTGTTTGAGTGGAATATGGGGAGAATGAGGGGAGAAATACATTTCTCCCCAATTTCATTCTACTATCAATCGCTATAGTGATCGCCTGTCCGTGATAGCAGGACCGCTATAGCAGTGAATTATCCACTACAGCGGATGACCAATCAGTTCGGGGTACGGGAAAAGTTCTCTTGGGTCTTTCTTTTTAAATTTGTCCAATCCAACATGACACGAGGCCCCAGAATTATTGTGTGCTCGGAATGGGAACATGTGTGATAGCCCTTGTGAGTCTCGTAAATTCTTCGTTGAGATGAGGTAGAATAAGATTTTTCTTTGGCCGATTATATTTGTAAAGGGAAGGTTTGACAACTTGCGTAGGTCCTATAGTTACGCGGTCACTTGGGACGGTAAGCGTCCCGAGTTAGTTTCTCTCCTCCGATTTCATTCAGGATCATTCAGGGATGAATGATGGGTAAATTAGTATTTGTTGTAATGATCGGGTCCATCGTTATGTCAGTATTTCCTGATTTCGTAAATTTTGGGGAAAATGGTTAAAAATACATTCGGAATAAATAGGGTGACATCATGAAAAAATTCTAATTTTTGGAAAGAATTTGGGCTCACGTCACATCACTATAGCGGTAATTATTTTGCTATAGCGCCACCACTGTCGCGGTAAGGCGGACCGCTACAGCATAGCTACGGGAGGCAGAACCTGTGACGGGATTTTTATTAAAAAGTCGTATCTCCTCAGTTGGGCAACATACGAGGATTCCTCCAAAACCCCTCCCATGCTTCTCCAAGGAAGGGAAATCATGAGTAGGAGAGGTCATGGCTAAAGGGACACAGAACAGCAGATTCCAGGATCACGATTCAACCTGGAACCCAACCACGGAGCTAGAAACGTATCAAATCAGCTGCTGGCATCCAGGTAGGCTAGGTTTTTATGAGTAGTTAGACCTATTAACCTTCCATACTTATCGTATAGAAGAATCAAAGAATCCATGTTTTAGGCCTCCTGGCACGGAGTCTGGCAGATTCGGGATTGGTTGTATTATTTATAGGATATACGGAATGGATGGTCTTGTGAATGGTATTATGTGTTTAATTTACTCATATTGTTGTGATAAAATGATGGGTTGAGGGACTAGCATGTCGGGAAGGTTCGGGGAACCAGGAAAGTGCTTGGGAGCACGGGAAACGGAAATAGGAAGCTCCTAGGTGGGATTTCAGGAAATGTTATTGCTTAAGGCTTAGTGGAGGTCTGGATAAGGTTAGGAAAGGGAAGTGTGTCACATGCTTGTGTGTTAATTTAACAAGGGAAATCGCTAGTTGCATGTTATAATTAAAAGGGTGAACCGGGGAATAGTTTTTGGACGGGAATTAATGGTTTGTAGTTGTACTCGGAAAGGGGTAGGTGATGGCTTATGATTTTCTTTGAATGTGTATATTCATGTACTCATGTCTAGGTTCCTGTTTACAGTCTGTGATTGAACGACTTTACTTGTTGGTTTTACTAGTTGTGTGTGTTCATATATTGACTGTGGTTGTTGACATTCAGTTAGCACGGGTACCATACCTGGTATGGGTATATCATTCGGTTGGCATGGGTACCACGCCTAGTACGGGTTTACTTGATTGCATCCTGCATCATTCCATTAACTATTGTATTGCATGGGTTGATATTGGTTCCGTGAGTGGACCAGGTTATTTTACTGAATGTGATACTTGATATTGGTTCCGTGAGTGGACCAGGTTGTTTTACTGGATGTGATACTTGGTATTGGTTCCGTGAGTGGACCGGGTTGTATATTTAAATGTGCTATTGTTGGTGGTCCTTGAGTGGCTGGGAACTTTGTATAACTGCAGGTTGGTATTAGTTTAGGCCGGGTTGTTCCTTGATATTTGTGTTTGGTCTTGGGTTAGGCTAGTTTGATAATTGAAACTTAGGTGTTGTTAAGAAGGGATCCCGGGGTAGGTCCGGACTATGTAAAAGAGGATGTGTAAGTGCATTTATTTATATATATTGTCACCTTGAGCATGCCTAGATGGTCGGGGATTAATTGTGATTAATGATTAAGGGTCGGTCACAGTATATATCGGGGCAGCTTGCTAATACTGAGAGTGGTTAAGGGAATCCTTGGATTGTCCGGGACATGTGCAGTAAGGGGATTAGATGTAAGTCTAGGGTTGTCATTAAATATAGCAAAGGTTGTTGGGTGGATTGCATGTGGTGGATAGACTGAGAGTATGGGGTTGTGGTCATGGCTGTTTATTAGAAGGTTTACTAGAGATCCGTGGAGGGTGGGACCCTGGTGAGTAATGTTATGAGTATAAGTAGTTGAGTTGGGCGGTTAGCCAGGCTAAGTAGGAAGGATAGTTAGAACAGTGGACTTAGGTAAGGGAAGGGTAGCCCAGGTATGGACATGGACATCTGTGAAGGGTAAGGTGACTTGGGAAGTCAGGGATAAGGTAAGGCTTAGGAAGTCTATGGTTAGTGTGACTTGGAAGCCTTGAGAATGAGGGAGTTGGCAGCGGAATAACGTGGGGGTGGAAACTAAGTTATTTAATTTCAGTGATACCTTCCCTGTTTTTCTTATATGATGGTAGGAGTTGATTCAGGTCGACCGATGATGCCTACCAATACGTGTGTTTGTACTGACTCTACTCTTGGTATAGTCTGGTTGCAGGTTTGTGATGTTTCATAGGTTCGCGATGAAGAGATCTCAAGCAACTTTTGTCTTCGATTTCCATGGCGGAAGTTGGGTCTTTTACCTCCTGGGGTCATCTTGTAGTATTTCTTGTACCTATTTAGACTAGATCCTACGGGCGGGTGGTTTTTAAAATGTTGTAAAGGTTTTTCCGCAATTTCTTATGTAGCCTATCTGTGAACAAGATTCTTGTAACGAAAGGATTTCAGTTATGTATAAAGATGGCTTATTTGATGGTTTACTTTAATTCGGCATGTTACCTGTTGGACGGGTGGTAAGGGTTAGCCTATCTAGGTGATTAGAGTAGGCTCCCGCACGGCCCGGTAGGTTAGGTCGTGACACTGGCCTAGCAGCTATATATGTTTCAACTTTGTTTTCATCTCTAACATTTCAAACATTCTCTGTAGTTTTGAGCTTCCAAGAGCTGGTTTAAGACTGATTTTCACCCTCAATTATTCTATTAAGTTCCTCCTAAATCCATTTTCCTTTTCCATCATTAATTCATGTTACTTTCCGCTTAAATTTTTGTTAACTCCTTGTTAAATTCCTTGATCAAAGTGGTCTTCGTGGATGTTTTAGGCTCTGAAATGAGTCCCGTTCACGCTCAAATTTTGGACATGGGCTTATAAACACGCTGCAAATATAATTGTAAAAAAAATTTTGTTTCATTGCACGGTCCTCGAGGGTTATTTTTCAACCCGATTTTTAGCCTAAAATTTCATATAGAAATATGGGTGTCATTCTTCTCATGTTGACACCTGGATTGTGTTCTTGATAGCGTGGCAATATTTTGAGGCTGTTAGTAAAGGGGAAGGCACACGAGTGACAGTTCGTGCTTGTAGTTTTACCCCGAGGTAGGTTATAGTTTATTTATTTTAAGACTTGGGTTAGTTAGATTTTATACGTTATGAGTTGCATGAACATTAGACTAGGTTTTAGGTTAGAATTAGGCTTAAATCCTATTTTCTTCTTACTTTTGGCTATTTTTGGGATTGTAGAATAGCAATACCATGTTTACCCTTAGTTTAGGAGCTTGTGATTTGTCGTGGCTAGCCTAAAAATCCTTAGAATGACTTAGGGAGGTTTTAGATAAAGAGTAGGTGCTTTTTCTTTCTTTCTTTCTTTATTTATATTTCTGCCATTTATTTTTCATATTTGTGTATCTGTGGGCCCGAGGCCATAAGCGTGGATTGAATGGATTTCCAGGTCAGTTACCTTGTTTAGAGAGTGTTTTACCCTGGTTGATTTGGTATTATGTGAATTTGGCATCATATCTCATGCTTCATTGCATGGTAAATGGTTTGAAAATGATGGAAATATGAGATTTTCGGTTCAAATGTGAGATTTTTACTTAACCACGTGCTTTCAAAATAATGGGAAGTGACATTGCTTATTTTGGTCCGAGGGCCATTTCCGAACCTTTTCTCTGTTTACTTTTTTATTGATGAGTCTAAGGCACGATTCCGAGTTGCTTGAGGAGTATATATCCAGGTTTTATTTTTATGCATATTTTGATGAGCTCGAGTTTAAATCTTGGGAGCCTTAGGTACCAGATACTTGATTTTACTTTTCTGCATTGGCCATATTCCACATCACATCATCTCATATTGCATCACATTACATTGCATTGCTTATGTGTGCTTGGAGTGATTTTTCTTTTATTACCATTATTATCTTCTTTGTCAGTTTAGATAGTTCTGTTTTCTGTTGATAACTAGATTTAGGTTGATCTCTGTAGTTAGTTTACCTTCTTATGCCTCATAATATATATTATCCTTCTTATCACGATCGACCTATGATGCCTACTAAGTACCCATTGTTTAGGTACTCATACTGCACTCTGCATCTTATTCTGATGCAACACCTAGTATGAGCCACCCTCATTGACCCTCCAATCATGTGTGGCCAACTGCTATTCAGATCGCAGTGAGCTCCTAGCAATTGGAGATCTTTTACTGCTTTATATCTACATATCTGTCTATATATTCGTATTTTGGATATACAACACTTGTTGTATAGCTATTTCTATACTTTAGATGCTCTTTTACCGGTGAAATTGGGTCCAAAGTTGGTCCTTGTATATGTTGTCTTCTCGGTCACTTCCGGGCCATTTTTGTATATTTTGAACTGTTGGTATGTATCTATATTGTTGGCTCCTATTTTCTTAAGTTTTTCCATTCTTCTTTCTTATTTAATTGTTTTACTATACTTCCACATTCTTGGGTTTGCTTGCCTACTGTGGGGATTCTAGTACGCGCCATCACGGCATAATTTTGGGTCATGAAAGAGTGGTATCAGAGCTTTAGGTTCATCGGTTTTACCATTAGAAGGGAAATGTGTCTAGTAGAGTCTCGTGGATCGGTATGATGATGTATGTATCCTATATGGGGGAGGCTATAAGAAATTCTTAGGAAAGATTCAATATTGTTTGGTTCCTTGTCATGCGTCCTTCAATCTATCAATTTCTAAATATTTTTGTTTCACTCTTTCTCAAATAGTTTGGACGAGATCTGCAGTAGGTGAGAACGAGGCCCCTACGCCTAGAGTTAGAGCCCCAACTAGAAGATGGGGTAGAGGTTAACCTAGACGTCAAAGTAGGGGACGGGCTATGGTGCAAACTCATACCTAGGCTATATTATGACGCCAAAGCTAGATATTGGGGTTGAGGAGGTGCATTATGAGCTAGAGGGTGCGTGGCCAGCCCATCCTCCAACAAGTTTCGTGGCCACACTAGTGATTCATCATACATTGGTACATCTGCTTGAGTTTATTGAGGGTATGTCAGAGCTAACAGCTTCACCTGGTACTTCAGTTGGTTCTCATATCAGGGGCAAGGCCTAAACTTTAGCCGAGGCAGCGACACAGGTTTCAGGAGTGTAGCCTACTACTGTGACTCCACAATTAGAGGTGTTTCAAGTTCCATAGTTGTTACCTACTCCAGCTGGGCCGGTCATTTCTTCTAAAGATCAGAAGATGCTTGATAGATTTTTGAGGTTTTGTCCCCTATGGTTTTATGGTGCTCCTAGGGAGGATGCGCACGAGTTTCTAACTAGTTTCTAGGAGAGATTGTATAACCTTGGGTTAACTAAGTCATAGGGAGTAGATTAAACCGCGTTTCAGCCTGATGGTCCACTAAAACAGTGGTGGAGGTCCTATATAGCTTGCAGACCAGTCGGGTCACCTCGGCTTACTTGGGCACAGTTCTCCATAGCATTCTTGGAGAATTATGTACCATACAGTTTTAGAGAGCAGTTGATGGATGAGTTCACTTTGTTAGAGCAAGGCTCCATGTCTGTCTCAGAGCATGAGGTCCATTTCCATGAGTTGGATAGGTATGCCACCATGATTCTGCCTACTGAGCACGAGAGGGTATGTCTCTTTGTAACAATGTTGACTTTACAGCTCTATTTATCTTCAGAGGGTATGGTAGAAATGGGCCAGTCCTTTTTGTAGGTTGTGGATCATGCCCGCACTATTGAGGGCGTACTTCATGAGGCCGAAGGGCGCAACGATAAGAGGTCCTACCATCAGGGTAATTACATCGGTCCATTGTCCTAAGGTAAAGGCTTTTTTGGTAAAGGTCAGCACCAATAGCATTTTTTGCTGAGCCAGCCTGCTTAGGCAGCATTATAGATTACAAAGGGGAAGGGTACCCAGAGTATGTTTTAGACTTTGCGAGGAGCTTGTTTGAGGTCTACAAGCCATGATAGTCATTCTGATTTAGCCAGGGTTTTATCATAATAGGGTTTAGTTGGTCGGGGTTGTTATGACTGTGGCGAGTTGGGCCACTTTGATAGGGAATATCCTTTAGTGCAGCACTGTAGGCGACATGATAAACTGGTTCAGGACTCTAGGTCTCCAGCACCATCGACCAGAGGTGGTGCATAGGGTAGTAGGAGTAGTCCCTAGGGTACTTGAGGTGGTCCTCAATCTGGTAAATCGGGTGGTCATAGCGGTCGGAGCCACATGTACGCATTTCCAAGCTGTCCAAAGGCTAAGGCTTCAGATACTGTCATCACAGGTATGATCTCCATTTATCATCAGTCAGCTTCTGCTTTATTTTATCGGGGTCTATATTCTCCTATTTGTCTGCTTATTATGCTACCCGTCTAGTGTTTGCTTCTGAGTTATTGACTGTGTCTTTCCTTATAGCTACTCCAGTAGGAGATTCTTTAGTAGTGGATCGTTTATTTTAGGCATGGATTAGTTGTCTCCCTACCATGCAGTCTTGGATTTATTTTCCAAGACCGTTACTCTAAAGATGCCTGGTATCCCTCTATAGTATGCAGGGGTGCCGACAGCCGACAGCCACATGGCGAGGGGAGTTATATCTTTCTTGAGTGCCCAACAGTTGTTTGGGAAGGGGTGCTTAGCCTATCTTACCTATGTTTGTGATACTGGTGCGACCACACCTTCACTTGAGTCAGCTGTCATGGTTTGCGAGTATTTAGATGTGTTTACTTTGGATTTACCGGGTCTTCCTTCGGATAATGATATTTATTATGGGATTGATATCGAGTTGGGTACTCAGCCCATCTCTATTTTTCCATATAGGATGGCACCAGCCGAGTTGAGGAATCTTAAGGATCGTCTCCAAGATTTTTTTAGTAGAGGATTCATCAGACCTAGTGTGTCCCCGTGGGGTGCTCCTGTTCTGTTTGTAAAGAAGAAAGATGGCTTTATGAATATGTGTATTGACTACAGACAACTGAATAAGATAACAGTTAAGAACAGGTATCTGATATCGCGTATTTATGATCTGTTTGACCAGTTATAGGGTGCAACAGTGTTCTCTAAGATAGATTTGAGGTCCGGTTATCATCAGTTGAGGATTAGAGCGGGGAGAACATCCCAAAGACTGTATTTAGGACACGATACGGCCATTATGAGTTCCTGGTCATATTTCATGCCCCGATGCTACCCCATAGATGCAACACAGTGCTCATAGTCACAAGTAACCCCAAGCTAACCCATAGTCTGGCATATACTATGCATGTCTGAATGTAATCGTATCTATGCGGAAGCTAAACTGGTTTAATGAAATAAATTTGGTAAAATAATCCAAACATCTCTAAATATATAAAAATGTAATAAGTCTGAGATAAATACTAACTACAAAAGATGAATCTAACACTATGTCTGAAAGCCTCTATCGGAAGTGAGTTGTTGGGAGAAGTCCCCAGCTAACTCCAAAAGTCTAAAACTTGTAAAGTAAGAATGACTAAAGAAGCATAAATCTCGTCCTCAAAGTATGAGGACTCACCAACTGAGATGCTGAAAGGACTAGAGAATCGCACTATGAATGATATGGATGTTGAGTGCCTGAACCTACATCATAATAGGATGTAGCACAAAAGTATGAGTCAGTACTTGTATTATACTGAGAATGAAAGATATATGCAAGTATATATACATAAATGTTGAACATGAAAAATAAGCTGAAACATGAAACTGAAAGATAAACTGATGCAATGACCAAGTATTAAACATGTAACTATATAATGATGAACTAAACTGAATAACTGAAACTGAATACAAGGTCAAAGAAATACTGAATCTGAACTATAGGAACTACTGTTAACCGACATACCCCAAGTTGAGCTAACTATGGGGACAACCTGTAACCCTTGAGAAATTCAACCCACCTCTTCTGACGAAGATTTAACTCTTTCAGGGTGAACACATACTGAAGGCTCTTATGGTCTGTAAACATATCCACATGGGCACCATACAGGCAGTGTCTCCAAATCTTTAAGGCAAAAACAACTGCTGCAAACTCATGGTCATGAGTCAGGTAGTTCTTCTCATAAGTCTTAAGCTATATGGAGGCATAAGTGATGACCTTACTATGTTGTATCAAGACACAACCCAAGATGACTCTGGATGTATCACAATACACAATAAAACAATCTAAACCCTCTGGTAGCATTAAGACTGGGTTGTAGTCAACCTGGTCTTCAACTCTAGGAAGTTTTTCTCACACTAATCTGACTATTGGAACTTAAACTTTTTCTGAGTCAATCTGGTTAATGGGCATCTATGGATGAAAATACTTCAACAAATTTCTTGTAGTAACCACCCAAATCGAAAAATCTTTTGATGTCTATTGGAGAAGTGGGTCTTCACTGCCTCTATCTTCTGCGAATCAACTCGGATTCCTTCACTAGTGTAACACCCCAACATCTAAGCTAAGACCCGAACCACTTTCCATATGTGTCATGATCAATTCACTAGTGTGGGAAGTGTTTTGGATATAGCTCATTTTCATAAGAATCTCCTATAAGCAAGTTAAGTTGAAAGCACCGTAACCAAAAAAGTTTTCATGTAAGACTGACCTAGGGTCAACTTCAAATGAACATAACTCCTAGAATATGAAGAACTACGTGGCCTAGTACCAACCAAATTAAAGTTCTTTGAGGCTTTTTTTCAACGCTACTGACTGAGCATTAATTTGAGTCTAGAATAAAAAGTTATTGGTGTTTTACTAAAATATGTTTGTTTGTCAAACTGACAAATAGAATCTAGGAGAGGAATCCACGAACTGTGTATTGCACTCGTGGAAATAAGTCATGCAAATTGTTTTTTCACCTGAAAACCAAGAGGGGTTTCCACAGGTCATGGAATGATCCATGGGTCATGGAACCAACATGTGGAAATAGTATAGAAGCCTAAAAAGTGGTCTGAGAACGATGACTTCCATCCACGGACCATGGTTTAATCCACGGGCCGTGGTTCATGTCCGTGGAACTCGACGATGAGTTTTTTCAGGAGTTTTACTTAGTTTTCTCAGGGCTATGTTAGACATTTCCCACCTTGCATTTTATTCCTAAACTAAGTTGTTTTGGGCCATTTTGGATAGGTTTTATTCGTACTTAGTCTTTCCCTCTCCTCATTCCATTGATTCAAGATTCAAGAAAAGAAAAGAATGCTCTTCTCCAAACTTCAGACCCAGGGCTTTCTCTTCCCACCTTCAAATTTCAGATGTTCTTTAGGGATATTCTTCCACTAGGTATGTGGGTATTCAATGAGGATCTCCTTTCACCCTCATGACCAAACATCAGTTTTCAGTTATGATTTCTACAAGTTATGATTCTAGGGTTCTTACCCAAAAAAGTGTTTTACTATGAATGCGATCTCTTAAGTATCCTACATGACTATTATTCTTGTTTGAACGATTTCTACATGAATTCCTGCAATTAGATTTCAAAACCCAAAATTTTAGAAGAAGCAATTTATAGCCTGATTTTACCCAACTATGCATATTTTTACAGAACTCAATTCCTCATGATACTATGTGTTCCCTGTATATGTTTAAATGATATTGCATGAAGCTTACGAATATTTTTTTAAATCCCTGGAATTAAGATGAAACAGACTTAGCCTAGATTTACAACACCTTCTGTATAAATTAGCTTTCTTTTCAAGAACTTAGCATAAAATTATAGTATTTTCACATAAACTTTCTTCAGAATTTAGTCTAGTCTACTAGTACTGAGTTTTAAAGCATGAATTACCCAGTTATCAGCATACAACTTTTCAAAAAAATTGAATTCTTTCAAATTTAGTATTGTCTTTCATTCTCAGAACATCAGTATATTTGAGCTATCAAGTATTTCAGTTGCATACATTGCTATATCTTCAATTGAGAGTAGGCTTAGCACCGAGCGGACAAATGATGAAGGCTCAACTGCCAGATTAGGGTGACCTTTAGTAGAAGTCCCTAAGTCGCAGAACTATGGTGCCACCATAGGTAACAAATGGGTCAGTTGTCAGATTAGGCTGGACACCCTTGTCCTTTGTGGACATAAGCTTAGTGGATCCATGTCAGATTTGTTTGTACCCTTGGAAAGGTATGAATACCCTTCCATCAAGGGTTACAGGTTGTCCCCATAGTTAGCTCATTTGGGGGGTGTCGGTTAATAGTAGCTCCCACAGTCCATATTCATTATTCCATGACCTTGTATTCAGTTATACAGTTCAGTTCAGTATTATACAGTTGATTGTCTATATATTTGGTCATTGCATCAGCTGATACCTTTCAGCTTGCATTCAGTACACTATATCAGTATTTTCATCATGTTTAGTAGAAAAAACTCACCTAAGGATGTACTTTAAACATGACTTTTAGCATGACTCATGACTTTAAGCTCAGTTGCACTATTTCATGACTTACAAATATACATCATCTTTTCAGTATATGGATCCCCAAATAACAGTTTTACTTATCTTAAAATATCATGATCTCACAGTTATAGTTCAGAAACATGATTTACTCATTTTTCAATAAAAGAGCTTATATTCTACAGTTTTGACTTAGGCACTTCAGATGTTATACTTAGTCCAGTTTCCAGCCATGTTTTTAGTACATACATGTTTTTCATGATTTTTAAGTTAATGCATATCTCACATGCTCAGTACATTCAAAGTACTAATTGCATACCTTCATTGTGCTACATTATTTTAAAATGTAGGTTACTGTGCGAGCTCCCAAGATCTTGGTCAGACAGATCGCAGCTTCCAGTCAGCAAGGGATGAGTTCTCCTATTTGGCAACTCCAGTCAGTTAGTAGTCATAGTAGTTTATTTTCAGTTCTTATATATTGATTAGAGATAGTTGGGGGTCATGTCCCGGCTAATTGTAGTCAATGTTAATAGAGGCTTCATAGATACATAGACAGTCAGTCAGTTAGTTGTACCAATTTTCAAATGCTATTGTATCTCAGTTCATGAAAGTTCATTTTTTACAATATTTTTAAAGAGCTCAGCACATTTCAGCTTCCGCATTATCTTTCAGTTTATATCTCAACAGTATGCTAGGCCATGGGTTAGCTTGCAGTCACTTATGACTCTAAGAACCATATTATGTCTAGGGTGTAGGCTTGGGGCATGAAAACTAGATACCACATGACCAAGGAAAGAAACTGAATTCAACCAGAATTCACACTTACTGAACTTGGCGAATAACTAGCGATCTTTAAGAGTCTGCAGTACAACTCTCAAATGATTTGCATTCTCTTCTTCACTCTAAGAATATACATGTATATCATCAATGAAGACGATGATGAACATGTCTTTGTACTGCTTGAACACGCTGTTTATCAAATCTATAAAAGCTGCAGGAGCATTAATTAGCCCAAATGATATAACTACAAATTCATAGTGACCATATAGAGTTCTGCAGGCTTTCTTTGAAATGTCACAATCTCTGACTCTGAGATAATGATAGCTTGATCTGAGGTCTATCATAGAAAAGCAATTGGCACATTGAATCTGGTTAAACATGTCATCAATCCTTGGAATGGGATACTTATTCTTGATTGTGACTTTGTTCAACTGATGGTATTCGATATACATCCTGAGAGAACTGTCTTTCTTACTCACGAAAAGGATTGGAGCACCCCATGGAGAGATGTTGGGTCTGATGAATCCCTTATATTTCTTTCAACTATTCTTTCTACTACTTAAGCTCATCTAGAGCCATTTTGTAAGGCTGAATTGATATAGGCTGGGTATCCGAAAGGATATCTATTCCGAAGTTGATTTCCTACTCGGGAGAAATTCAGGACTGATCTTCTAGAAATATTTCTGGTAATTCATTAACCACTGGGTATGAATCAAGAGCTGAGGTCTCAAAATCTGAATCCTTAACCTGAACGAGATGATATTTACACCCTTCGGAAATCATTTTCCTTGCCTTAATGTATGAGAATAATCGACCTACAGGCACTGAGGTATTACGCTTCCATTCTAAAACTGGTTCATTTGGAAACTAGAACCAAATTAACTTAGTTCTACAATCAACTGATCCATAACAATTATTTAACCAATCCATGCCTAGAATAATGTCGAAGTCAGTCATTTCACACTCTACAAGATTGACTTAGGTGACCTTCTGGGAAACTGTGATAGGGAAATTTCTATATACCTGTCTAGCTATAACTAAATCACAAATAGAAATAGAGACTGAGAAAGGTTCTGGGAGGATTTATGGACTGACACCGAAGTCTACTGCTATATAAGTAGCTACAAAAGAAAGTGTCTCCAAAATACAATAATGCATAAAAATTTGTATAAAAGACTCGCAATGTACCTGTGACCACATTGGGGGAATCTTCCTGGTCCTGTCAAGTCTAATAAGCATAAAGCCTATTTTGGCACTGACCACCTCCTACACTAGATGAGGCACCCTATTGAGTCAGGCGACCTATTGGAGCTGCTGTAAAGTTAGCCTGATTTTGTGGGAGAGTATCCATGTTCTTCTTGTAAGCCATTGGGCACTCATTCATTCTGTGACCTAGCTTTCCACACCCAAAATAGTTCCCACCACCTGCCATACACTCACCTTGGTGGTTCCAACTAGACTTCTTGCAAACTGGATGAGTGCGCCCACTAGTGATACTAATTTTGGACTTAGTACCTGGTACCATATCCCGCTGATCCTGTTTGAACTTGGGCATGGGGCACTAGCAAATTATGGGGATGGAGCTGAAGATTTCAGGTAGAATTGAGAGTGTTTACCACCATCTGACCTCTGCTGAGAATAACTGAAGTCACATGTTCTAGTCCTTTTGTTGTCTCTCCCTCTCAATTTGATCTTTTCCTCCTCAATCTATTGGGCATGAGTCATCAACCAGGAGATGTCCATCCCCTTCACTAGAATCGCAGTCCTACATGCCTTAACCACATCTTCAAATACACCTGACACAAACTTACTCATGCGGGCTCTGGAGTCTGCTACCATTGTCGGAGCTTACTTTGATAGCTGAGTAAACTTTAGGGAATACTCTTTCAGACTCATGTCACTCTTCATCAAGTTGATGAACTCTTGAACTTTGTCTTCCCTGAGCTCAAGTTTGAAGAATTTGTCAAGAAAAGCATTCAAAAATTGATTCTAATCCATTGGGCCTCTATTTGTACCTCGAGCCTCCTTCCACTCCTTTTGCCAGATATGAGCAACTCCCTTAAATTCATAAACATATATGTTTGCACTCTAAACTAGAGTGACAACCATAATCTCAGTGACTTTTTTTGATATCATCCAGGAATTCCTTTAAATCTTCCTCTGCCCTAGAACCATGGAACTCTGGAGTATTCATCCAAGTGAAATCTTGGGCTCTAGATGCTGTGGAGTTATTTTGTGGTGGGGCTAGTGTCATAGCCTTCTGATTCACTTAAGTAGTCATGGATTAAGCTAGCATATGAAAAGCAGCCCTGAATTCTGCATGAGTGACTTGTTCATTCAAAGGGTCAGCTGGAGCTTGTAGTGATTGCTGGCTTCCATTCTTGTTTTGGTTTCCCCTTTCGTTTGCTTTTCTGGGAGGAATTTATTGTAACGTGTAGAGCACGCGTTAGAAAGATATTAAATAGAGTTCATACTCTATAGAAGGAAATGAAAAAGAAAGAAGGGAAGTTTTCCTAAAAATATCTCGTAGCCTCTCTCTCTCATAAGTGTGGCGTGTTTCGTACCCATGAAAAAGACTCTAATCAATGGGCTTTTAGACACCCTAGGACACTTAAACCTGAGGCTCTAATTCCAAGTTTTTCATGCCCTGAGGCTACCCCCTAGATGCAACATAGTGCTCAGAGTCACAAGTGACCCCAAGCTAACCCAGGGTCTGGCATAAACTGTGAAAGTCTAAATTTAATCGTATCTATGTGGAAGCTAAACTAGTTTAATGAAATAAGTTTGGGAAAATAATCCATACATCTATAAACATATAAAAATGTAATAAGTCTGAGATAAATACTGACTGAAAAAGCTGAATCTAACACTATGTTTGTGTGCCTCTATCTGAATTGAGTTGTTGGGAAAAGCCCCTGGCTATGCCATGCCCCAAGACTACACCCTAGACATTATACGGGACCCAGGACCACAAGTTCCCTAAGTTAACCATTGGATAAAGCATTACTTAAACAAACATAGATAAACTCAACGGAAGCATTAGGCTGAAGAGATAGATAGACTGAGTCATAAATAACTCAAACATAACATAACAGAATCTGAAACCCAAATACAGAATCTCTACTATATCTGAAAGCCACTAAACTGAATAATGAGTTGCTGGGACAAGATCCCAGCTAACTCCCAATACTAAACAAAAACCATAAAGATAGATAACTGCTACTAGTCCTCGAAGTATGAGGACTCACGAATCTAAGCTAGGACACCGGCTAATCTTTAGCCACGAATCTAAAGACTCGAACCTGAATTTGCATCATCAAGAGGATACAGTGAAAGATATGCATCAGTACTATAGGATGTACTGATTATATGAGATATGAAAAAATTGAAGTAAACATGGTATACATACTTTAAAACTGAGATCATGCTATGAACTGACAAAACTGTAATGTAAATGACTCAATGCAATATAATAAGCTAAAAATGTAATCATAAGTAGTAAGTATGAAATATGAGCGAGAGTCAAATACATATTTAAAAACATAAAACACTATTGTGGGAGGTTCTCTAACGGACATAGACCATGTGAGCTACATGAATTCCGATATATCCTCCCCATTGAAAGGAACCAATATACCTTGCGTGGGTATAAAGGCATAACTAGTGTGATCACATTGTTTGATGCCCACAGAGGAGACTTAACCTTTGGTGGCATATAGTTCTGGGATATACAAGAGGTATGCTCACCCAATCAACCTCGATGCTCAATAATACTCCCAAAACATACTTATAGCTCAACTTATACTTGTGACATATCGAATGCCAAATATGTTTGAAAAGCATATGGGTATATCTAATACCATGATATTCACATAGCTTAGGTACACATATCTAGATGTCAAACCTTTCATAAAACATAAAGACATATTTGATGTTATATAATTCATACTTCAAAATACTTAAAACTTAGCATAGCCATAATTCGAAACATACCTTTCTTTCTAAATTCATAACTTGAAGAATTTGTCATGAAATTTCATGATAATAGAGGCCATGTTATCTAAACATGCCAATTTTCACTTGAAATCATCCAATTCAATGGAATTATGCTAGAATTCATCTTTATTGCATGGGCTTTTGAAATCAATTAAAAACCTCAAATAAAACATAGATAAGCAATGAGAAACTATGAATTAATGCTTTAAAATTGAACCCATAAGTTTTCCCCTAATTGGGTAAGAACCCTAATTTCATAATTTCATAAATCAAAGTTAAAACCATGAATTTTGGGCATAAGGGTGAAAGGAATCCCTTATTGAATACCCACATACCTTATTGAATCTAGCTTGATCTTAATATGAAAATAAGTTTACGCTTGATCTTGGAGTTTGAGACTTGGAGCTTGAAGGAGTTCTTTCTTCTTTAGGAATAGATTTGCTTAGAACGAGTAGAGTTTAGGCTATTAGGGAATAAAACCATACTAAAAATGGTCAAAACAACCTCACTTAGGAGTTAAAAGGGTGGGTAATTATAGAAATACCCCTGGGATTTAATCAAGAAAAAGTTGTTTTAAGACTCGACTTCAGGTTCCACGGGTCCTTTCAACAGACCGTAGAAGTAACCACGACTCGTGGATTAGAGTTGTGGTTCTTGAGCCAAACTTATAGGATGCGGATAACTTTTCACGAACTAAAAGGATGACCAATTGAAACTTCTACGAGTCATGAACTAACTCATAGTTTCGAGGAAATTGACCACTCTATGTCTGATTTCCACGGTTGGTTCCATGACCCGTGGAAGCATCCAGAAATCATGAAACTGACTCGTGGTTCTCAGACTTGAGGGTGGTCTGCAAGACTGAAACCACGAGTCCCTTCCATGATAAATGGAACCATCCATGGCTCGTGGACTTGACCCGTGATCCTTGTAAGTTCAAGATTCTGCAAGTTTCTGAGTTTGAAAGCTGGATCAAAATTTTAGGGTGTTAAAATATCTCCCCCTTGGAATCATTCATCCTCGAATGAAGACTAAGCAAGGAAAATTGGAGAGAAGACAGCCCAACCAAACAACAAAACATAAATCTCGAGGATAAACATGAGAACTGATCTTTTCAACTTAAAACATGATTGAACTAATTTCGGAAAACGTGAATGCATGCTAGGATCATGAGGGAAAAATGATTGAATAGAGTCAGAGGGGAATACTCAGGAGGAAACTAGAACCTCAAGCAGAGAGTGAGTCGAAAGGGAAGATATGGGGGTACTTGGATTTCATGGATCCTTCTGCTTCCCAAGTAGCTCTCTCAACTAGCTGATTTCTCCGAAGAACCTTTACCAAAGTGACTTCTTTGTTTCTCAACCTCTGAATCTGACGATCAAGAATCTCCATGGGAACCTCCTCATAAGTAAGGCTATCCTTAACACTCACATCTTCCAAGGTAACAATCAAGGTCATATCACCAACACACTTCTTCAACAAAGACACATGAAAAATCGGATGAACCGCTTATAAATTCATTGGCAAATCCAACTCATAAGCAACACTACCAACTCTTATTAGAATATTATAAGGACCTAAATAGCGGGGAATAAGCTTCCCTTTATTACCAAATCTTATCACACCCTTCATGGGTGACACCTTTAGAAATACCCAATCATTAACCTCAAACTCCAACTCTCTTCTCATCACATCTGCATATAATTTATGTCGACTTTGAGCGGTCTTCAACCTCTCTCTAATGATATGAACCTTCTCCATAGTCTCATCAAAAAAAATTGGACCAATCAAAGTTGCCTCACCTACCTCAAACCAACCAATAAGAGATCTACACCTCCGCCCATAAAGTGCCTCATAAGGATCCATCTGGATGCTAGCATGGAAGCTGTTGTTGTAGGCAAACTCGATAATAGGTAAGTGATCATCCCAATTACCTTTGAAATCAATCACACAAGCTCTCAATATATCCTCCAAAGTCTGAATAGAACGCTCTACCTGGCCATCTGTCTGTGGGTGAAAAGTTGTGCTAAGCTTAACCTGAGTACCAAGACCTTTCTGAAACAACCTCCAAAACTGGAATGTAAACTGAGTACCCCTATCAGAAATGATAGACAATGGAACACCATGCAATCTGACTATCTCCTGAATGTAGAGTCTGGCATATGTTGACACCCAATTTTTGCCCTCCACATCGCGAATTAATTTTGAGCCTTTTCAAATTCAAAACAATTTTGAAATAATTGTTCTTATAAAAGTAAAATAGTTTCATAATTATTCTAGTGATAATTTTTTCATTATAGGTAAGAATATATATATTCTGTATTTAACTAAATGAAATTATATAGTTTTTACTTAACAGATTATTTTGAAATCATTTTTTCAAGAAAAAAATCGAGTTTAAATTGAGAATATTTTGTTTTCTTGAATTTAATTTAAAATTGGAGATTAATGAAATGACTAGTCTTTTAATTCTAAAAAAAAGATAATTTTACTATGAACAAATGATTATTTTACTTTGTTTTTAATTAGGAAAGCTCAAATAATTAATTTTGGATAAATTCGACTATTCCAATTCCGGCCAAAAGTTGTCTAATTAATTCAATTTAGTCGTGGTTCAACTCAATTTGGTTATTTTTTAAATTCAACTTAAACCAAATTCAACTCTCAAATTTTGGGCCAATTGACCCGCCTCAGCCCACCAGCCCACATTACCCGACCCGATATAGCTCGAAACCCACCCCTTATTACTCATTTCTCCCTCATCAGCCAAAATTTAGCCCAAACCTTCAGCCCAAATCCCCTCAACCCGGTCCAGAACACCCTTAATACTCTTCTTCTTGTCTTTCAACTTCAAGAAGAAACCAAAACGACCCCTTCTCTATTTTCTTCTTCTCCAAATGGCGAACAACCTAAAAACCCTAACACCGCCACATTATCTCCCCTTCTCCTCCGTACCTCTATGCGTGCTAAGCATGAGAGGTCGTACTTCAAAGGTTCTAGAAACCTGAAATATGGAGCCTCCTCTCTCCTCCATCGTCCTTACTCACAAAAATCCCGCCCCAAATCTATACCAAGATGGTACTATTAGGTGAGCTGGATCCTTATCCAACTCAAAGGATTCAATATCCTTCGCGAAATTCCCTAAAAATCCCTAGATTTTCACTATCCCACATCGCTATACAGCCTCAAAATCCCTCCAAATTTCTTCCTATATAAATCCCACACTTTCTTTGTTTGGGAGTAACAATTTCATTGTGGAGAGAATCCTAAAAGGCTCAAAGAAGCTTGGGATTTCTTAGCTAATTTTAGTGAGTTCTTTCACAAATTTTCTTTGGGTCTTAGAGTTTTGGAGAGTCTTTTTCTGTAACTCTAAAAATCTGGAGAATTCGATTAAGGTCAGAGGTGTGGAAGTGGTCTTCAACCCGTTGTTCTCGTTCGCAGCTCCTAAAAACGTAATTCCATCCCGTTCTTTTATATTTTTCATCTCTGTTTGCTTAGAATTTTATGTAGCTAGTAATCTAGTTAGCTATTTTGTTTGTTTAGTAATTGATTTTTTGCTATTTATAAGCTCTATTTGGTTAACCTGAAGGCGTATATGTTTAAATTAAGTCATGAGATTGAGTTGCGACTGTTTCACCATGGTATTTTTTTAGTAGCAAAATAAGTTACTATCTTCTGTGTTGACATGAAAAGAAGACTTTTTAGTCCTGCACCTAATTAGGAGTATGTTTGGTTAAGATTCTGTTTTGGGTTTGGGTAGATTAATTATTAGTTCTCCTATTTTCATTAGTGAGAATGCTTGATTTTGGCAGAACTTGGCCAGGTTTAGATCAAATGAATCTGTTTGATATGATATCTTATGGTCACGACCCAATTTCTTGGTCATGATGGCACCTACAACCCCCGGTAGGTGAACCAATCCCCGTAGCCCAGAACAGTTAATAATGGGCTACTATCTAACAAATAAAAGAACAAGATGAAGAGAACAGATAAAAGGACTATAAATACATACATATGCGGAAACTAAACCAAACCCCAAGACCTGGTATTATAGTATGGAGCCAAACTACATACATGGAGTGCAAATAAACCAAAACTATATATACAGATGTCTCTGAATGGTAATAGAGTACATGAAGCAAAAGATAAACTAAAGCTAAGCTCCGATCGCCAAGAGCTCACCCTCAGTCTGAAGTAGTCCCCAATAGATCTCCAAGCACGAATCACAACGATCTAACGGTGATGGCCCACGCTAGGATCTGCACCCAAAGATGCAGGGGTAGGGGTGAGCACCAAATGCGAAGAATAAGGTACCCAGTAGGTATCATAGGCCGACTGGGCACATATAAGATAAAAGCGTAGTAATAGACAGAGTAGAAGCAAGTAGTCACAGAAATCAACAAAAGGTACACAGGAACTAGCCCAGAGGGAAATCAACAGAACCACATATGAGGCTAGTAAGCAGAATATACACACCATAGGCACAGGTGAAAGTAAGAAATAACGCACCTGGGGTCCTTGCAATAACAGTGTATACAAAATAAGTTACGAAATGGACGGTATACCGGTAACCTCAAGTGTAAGAAGAAGAGAGAAAGAGTAATGATAGGCATGCTCAGAGACATGAATCAAACTCAACTAATCATACCAATCTCATACTTATCTATAATAGAGAACAATTCGGTAAGTAAATAGCAAAAGTCTACCTACAGTCCCCCGGCCGCCCATACAACCGAGGAACACAAACAAGTGAAAACAAACCCTCCGGCATCCCATACTACTGGAGCGTACAATCAACAAACAACAAACAAGGGTGGAGCCTCAAACAATAAATGATATGATGCATGAAGATCACAAGTGAAATGGTATCTCTGTATGTACCTCCTCCGGCGCCGATCCGACCCAGTAGGTAGGTTCCATGGAAGGACACTTCCCGTATACCTCTACTCCACCGTATACCCCTCCTCCGGCACACGCAGCCCATAGCCCCTGGCCCAGATGGCAAGGTCCATGGAGGTCCCAGACCCCATACTAAAACTCAGTATCAACACATGTCGTCCGAAAGCAAGTCCGGTATCAAGATAGAGACCGAGTCTCCAATTTGCAATGCCCAGACCCTGTCCAGGACTAAAGTAGTAGGAAAATGACTCAAAAACCCCTCCAAGGGTGCCCGGGCGTAACCGGGTCAAAACAGTAAAAAGTCATCTCAGGTGCTCGGTCCGACCGAGGCTAAAAATCATCTCAAGTAACAAGAAAACTCAACTAGCACCCCGGCCCTGCCGAGTCTAGCGATAATCGTAAAACTGATGATTTTAAACATAATTTTACTTTCTTGCCCAAAAATATGCACAAGTTAAATCAGACCATTTCCAAATTATTTCCATAAAAAATGGGCCCCCCGGGCCATGCAAGGTTTAGAAAATAGTGTCAGTAAGCCCGAAGCCAAAACCATACTAAAACATGGATAAAACCTTTTTATATGCATGGAAATGGTATGATCACACACAATAGCTGCCCAGCAGCTCACAATCAACCTATCGACCCTGCACAGGCCCACAGCTACTCAGCAAGCATAACCAGCCTAGAAGGATAATTCTATGCCCGGGACTCGCGGACATTCCCAAAATCCCACCCTCTATGTTCCAGAGTCAACAAGGCCTCACAGGACCACAAGGGTAAATAAAATATATCGGCAAATACTACAAGCAACGGAGGAACAAAAGTAGGCGGACATGAATAAAGCGGTCAAGGTCTGTGGTACCAACCTAATAAACCAACCCAAGGATGCCCATTAATACAATTTTATTCTATATATGCTGGGTCTAGGGAAAATAAACCGTAACCTACCTGTCGTCCGACGACAAGCTGCTAGAACGATGGTTTCCGAGCCAGAACCACTCTGAGAACCTCCAAAATAAAATTAAATTCGAATTCGGGCTTTTGAATAATTCGACGTAGATAATCAATTTTCTTTTTGGTGGTCCAATAAATTATCAAGATCTTGCTTATTGGAATCAACTTTTAACGTGACAAGTTAATGATGTACTGTGGTAATTTTTGCACCATAATTATATTTCAAAGAAGTGTTATCAACGTTGGCAGCAATTAGCAAGTAATTGTTCAATGCTTAAAGTGAGTAGGCAGCATTTGTTGTTGAAGTCAATTAAGGTGAATGGGACATTTGGCATGGCAGGCTACCACGTATGGACTATGGTGTCCACTCCCTCCACTTCCACGTGGAGGTAGAGGTGGCACCAAGATATTCATTCCCCAATACGTATATATTCGGGTATTGCATAAGTTCATGGTAAAATAAATATAATATTTTAAATATACCATAATTCATAGAAAATTATTTCGAATAAAATCTACTATATTATAATAATAATCTTTAACATAACTAAATTTACTATCTCCGTTAAAATATTACGGTGTATAAAAACCTTATAAAATAAATACATATACAATTATAACGTATCAAAAATATTTTCCATAAACCTTTAAAATATTTTGAAAAGGTAATAATAATATAATATAACTTCCTACCACCTTCGACTTTTAAATAAAATATTTTCAAATACGCACGATTTCGATACCCAAGAATTCTCTCGGGATCCTCCCTTATGTTTTATCACTGTTTCGAAACTGAAATGGCGTCTTAAAACGTGAAGTTGAGGCTTAAATCGAGTTTAACCCGACCCGGTTCGCGACCCGGTTCGCAACCCATTTTCTACCAGACAGTCCGCGGTAAAACAGTCATAACTTTTTACTCCGCGATCAGTTGGACGTGAGGTTTTGTGCGTTGGAAACTAGACTCGTAGACCTTCGATTTGGTATTTCGGGGGACTTCTAACTCTTTATATATTGAGATAAAATCCCTGAGATACTTTACCCAAAGTTCAGAAAATTTATTAAAGAACTTACGATAACTTTTGCCGATTTGCTTGACTACAAAACTTATAATGCGACCAAACAAATGGCCCCGACACCGAAATACCGGTCTTGACGAGCCTTAAGCGACTTGGTTACGCTACAACAAGCTCTAATGGTTCAAGGAAAATGTATACATGGAAATTACCGAAAGGGTCATTACATCATCCACTACTAAAAAGGACTTTCGTCCTCGAAAGTCAAGGTCAAGGGGGTACCTGAAGGCTAAAATAGCTGCGGATACTGATCCCGCATATCTCTCTCTGTCTCTCAGGTAGCCTCCTCGACTGGACGGTGCCTCCACTGAACCTTAACAACCGGGATCTCTCGAGACCTCAATCTCCTGACATCTCTGGCCAAAATAGCTGCCGGCTTCTCAACAAAGGCTAAACCCTCATCCAACTGAACTGAATCCCAATGCAACACATGAGACTCATCTGGGACATACCGACGCAACATCGAAACATGAAATACAGGATGTATAGCTGAAAACATCGGAGGTAAGGCTAACTGATAGGCAACGCTACCAACCTTCTGCAGAATCTCAAACGGCCCAATGTACCTGGGGCTAAGCTTGCCTCGCCTACCAAATCTCATCACGCCCTTCATGGGCGATACACGGAGAAACACTAAGTCAGCGACACTAAACTCCAAGGCACGAAGCCTACGATCAGCATAACTCTTCTGCCTGCTCTGAGCTGCCCGAAGTCTGTCCTGAATCACTCGGACTTGGTCTAAGGAGTCTCGAAGCAAATCTGTGCTCTGTGGCCCAGCACTAAAACCATCAAACCAACCTACCGGTGATCTGCAATGCCTGCCATACAAATCCTCAAAAGGTGCCATGCCGATACTCGAATGGAAGCTGTTATTATAAGCAAACTCTGCCAAGGGAACAAATTGATCCCAAGAACCTCCAAAGTCAAGAACACAGGCCCGAAGCATGTCCTCCAAAATCTGAATAGTCCTCTCAGACTGGCCATCTGTCTGAGGGTGGAAAGCGGTACTAAGATGAACCTCTGTACCCAAATCACGCTGAATAGCCCTCCAAAACTGAGATGTAAACTGGGTGCTGCGGTCTGAAATGATAGAAGCTGGGACCCCATGCAACCGAACAATCTCACGAAGGTAGATCTGAGCTAACCTCTCTACACCATAAGAAGTCTGAACCGGCAAGAAATGTGCTGACTTAGTCAGCCTATCAACAATCACCCATATGGAATCAAACCCATGAGAAGTACGAGGCAAACCAACAACAATGTCCATAGTAATCCGTTTCCACTTTCACTCAGGAATAGGAAGTCGCTGCATCAAACCACCAGGTCTCATGTGCTCGAACTTAACCTGCTGGCAGTTCAAGCACCGAGATACGAAATCCGCTATATCCCGCTTCATACCACTCCACCAGTAAAGCTGCCTCAAGTCTCTATACATCTTTGTTGTGCCAGGGTGAATGGAGTATCTAGTACAATGTGCCTCGTGAAGTATCAATTGAATCAAATCACTAATCCTCGGAACACAAAGGCGACTATCAAACCTCAGAACCCCATCTGAATCTAGAGTAGCCCGACTGGTCTCACCCTGAACAACCCGATCACGAAGGTCACACAACTGCTGATCCTCAAACTGACGGCTCTGAATCTGATCAATCAAAGTAGAACGAACCTCAACACTGGCGAGAACTCTGCTAGGATCCGACAAGTCAAGCCTAACCAAACGGTTAGCCAAGGACTGGATGTCCCAGGCCAACGGTCGCTCTGAAACTGAAAGAGAAGCTAGGCTACCCATACTCACCGCCTTCCGGCTCAAGGCATCCGCTACCACGTTTGCCTTGCCCGGATGATACAGAATAGTGAAGTCATATTCCTTCAGTAACTCGACCCATCTCCTCTGTCTCGAGTTCAACTCTCGCTGACTCGTGATATACTGAAGACTACGGTGATCGGTGAAGATATCACAGTGAACTCCATATAAGTAATGCCTCCAGATCTTGAGCGCGAAAACTACTGCCGCCACCTCTAAGTCATGAGTGGGGTAGTTGCGCTCGTGAACCTTCAGCTGCCTCGACGCATATGCTACTACTCGACCCTGCTGCATCAACACACAACCAAGACCAACCCCGGAAGCATCACAATACACGGAGAAGCTCTGACCCTCAACCGGCAAAGTCAACACTGGAGCTGAAGTCAATAAGGCCTTAAGCCTCTGGAAGCTATCCTCACACTGATCCGACCACTGAAACGGGACATCCTTCCTAGTCAGCATAGTCAAGGGTGCTGCTATGGAAGAAAATCCCTCAACGAACCGTCTGTAGTAACCCGCTAACCCAATAAAGCTGCGAACCTCAGTAACAGTAGTAGGTCTAGGCCACTCACAAACCGCTAAAATATTTCCCGGATCAACCCTAATCCCATCCTTAGACACCACGTGCCCTAGGAATGCAACTGACTCAAGCCAAAACTCACACTTTGAGAACTTGGCATAAAGCCGATGATCTCTCAAAACCTGGAGTATAACCCTCAAGTGCTGCTCATGCTCATATCTACTAAGAGAGTATACCAAGATGTCGTCTATAAAAACTATCACAAATGAGTCCGAATACGGGCTAAGAACCCTGTGCATCAAGTTCATAAAGGCTGCGGGGGCATTAGTCAACCCAAAAGACATCACCAGGAACTCATAATGGCCATAACGTGTCCTGAATGCTGTCTTATGGATGTCTTCCGCCCTAATCCTCAACTGATGGTAGCCGGACCTCAAATCAATCTTCGAAAACACGACTGAACCCTGAAGCTGGTCAAACAAATCATCAATCCTCGGCATCGGATACCTATTCTTCACTGTCACCCTATTCAGCTGCCGATAATCAATACCCATGCGCATCGACCCATCCTTCTTCTTCACGAAGAGAACAGGAGCACCCTAAGGCGACACACTAGGTCTAATAAACCCCTTAGCTAATAGATCCTGGAGCTGCTCCTTAAGCTCCCTCAACTCAGCAGGAGCCATACGGTAAGGAGAAATAGAAATGGGCCTAGTGCCCGGCTCTAGCTCAATAGCGAAATCAATATCTCTCTCAGGTGGAAGGCCTGGCAGGTCGGTAGGAAATACATCGAGGAAGTCGCTAACCACAGGAACAGACTCAGGGGAAGTGGGGTCAACACTAACATCTCGGACATATGCTAGATAAGCTAAACACCCACGGGAAATCAACTTCCTAGCTCGAAGAAAAGAGATGATCCCAGATGGTGCATGGCTAACAGAACCCTGCCACACAATCGGGGATACACCGGGCACAGCTATGGTAATGGCATAACAATCCAAAACCACATGTTGCGGGGATACCCAGTCCATGCCTAGTATCACATCAAAATCTAGCATATCAAGAATCATCAAATCACCCCAAGTCTCTGAATCACCAATAGATAACATACAGGATCTCACAATCCGATCCACTACTAAAGAATCTCCTACTGGGGTTGAAACAGAAACAAGAACAGATAATGGCTCACTAGCCAACCCCAAACAAGGCACAAAGTAGGCAGATACATATGAACAAGTGGATCCAGGATCAAATAAAGCCATAGACGACTGATGGCACACAGAAATCGTACCTATAATCACAGCATCTGAGGCCTCTGCCTCTGGTCTCCTAGGGACCGCGTAAAACTAACGACGACCTCCACCTGCTCGACCGCCATCCCTACCACCTGCTCTGCCGCGTGGAGCACCTCCTCTACTCTGACGACCACCCCCTCGAGCTGGGGGATGAACTACTCGTAAAGGCTCGGCCAACTGAACTGTACCCTGCTGAGGGCAATCTCTAGCAAAATGACCAATCACACCACAAGTAAAACAAGCCCCTGACGGCCTACTCGGTCGAGATGAACCAGCAAATCCCGTACGACCACCACGACCTGATGCCCCAGAAATTATACCCCTTGAAGACTGGCTGCCATAGCCCTGATGGCTGCTCTGACCCTTCTCGAACTGGGTACTACCGAAAGTCTGAAGGGAAGCCTGAACCGGTCGGCTGGACTGACCCTGGTACTGCTGTGGCTGATAACTCCGGCTCCACTGGCCAGGACTCTTACCACCATATCTGGGACCACTATAGACACCCTGATGTCGAGGCCTCTTATCTCTGGACCCCTGATCATGTCGCTGTAAGTCCTCCACAGTGCGGGCATAGTCTACAATAGCCTGGAATGACCGACCACTGGCAATCAATATCTCAGCTGGCTACCTGATCTCTGGCCTCAAACCCCATACAAATCTGCAATCCTATCAACCTCGGTAGGAATGATCATAGCTCCGAACGGTGCTAGCTGATGGAAACGGGTCTCATACTCTGAGATAGTCGTAGACCCCTGCGTAAGGTGGGTAAACTGCTCCCTGCGACGCTCACGATCACTCTGAGGTAGGAACTTGTCCATAAAGGCCTCATAAAACTCAGAACAGGTCAAAGGAGGTGACGATGGTGGTCTACAAGTAACCTGGGCCCTCCATCATAACTTCGTTGGGCCCTCCAACTGATAGGTAGTATAACCAACCCCGTGAGTCTCCAACAAACCCAAATGATGCAACATCTCCTCACAGGTAGTAATAAACTCATGTGGATCCTGTCCAGAAGTACCAGCAAACCTCGGAGGTACTAACCTCAAAAACCTACCCAATGCCTTCTGCTCTATCTCTGTCATAACTGGGAGAGGAGCAAGAGGCTGTGCAACAGATGGAACCGGACTGACCTCCGCACGGGGAGCCATAGTAGCCGGCTGCGCTCCTAAGCTCTGTGCACCCAGGGCTGCCCCCTGAGCGGATGTTTGCGCTACCTCAGAAGGCCGCTCTCTAATCACACCCAAAAGCTGTAATAGTAATCCCCGAATATCTGGAGATTGAGCTGCGGCTGGAGCTGGCACAGAAGTGGGCACTAGAGCTGGTACTGGAGCTGGCGCTGGAGCTGGCGCTGGAGCTGGCGCTGGAGCTGGCGCTGGAGCTGGCGCTGGAGCTGGCGCTGAAGTTGGCGCTGGAGGATCATCTCCGCGTGATGTCGATGATCTCGTACGAACCATCTGCGGAAGAATGAAGTAGAATAAATGAGATTTCCAGAAACTTCAAGGGTTCTACGCACGACACAGAAGCAATGAAAGAGTCAAATTTCCTAAAATGCCATTGTAGCCTCCCAAAGATTGAGTACGGATGTCTCCGCCCCAATCCGCAGGACTCTACTAGACATTGGCTCCTATACCGATGACACCGGTGAACCTAAAGCTCTGATACCAAGTTGTCAAGACCCAATTTCTTGGTCATGGTGGCACCTACAACCCCCGGTAGGTAAACCAATCCCCGTAGCCCAGAACAGTTAATAATGGTCTACTATCTAACAAATAAAAGAACAAGATGAAGAGAACAGATAAAAGGACTATAAATACATACATATGCGGAAACTAAACCAAACCCCAAGACCTGGTATCATAGTATGGAGCCAAACTACATACATGGAGTGCAAATAAACCAAAACTATATATACAGATGTCTCTGAATGGTAATAGAGTACATGAAGCAAAAGATAAACTAAAGCAAAGCTCCGATCGCCAAGAGCTCACCCTCATCCTGAAGTAGTCCTCAACAGATCTCCAAGCACGAATCACAGCGACCTAACGGCGATGGCCCACGCTAGGATCTGCACCTAAAGATGCAAGGGTTAGGGGTGAGCACCAAATGCGAAGCATAAGGTACCCAGTAGGTATCATAGGCCGACTGGGCACATATAAGATAAAAGCATAGTAATAGACAGAGTAGAAGCAAGTAGTCATAGAAATCAACGAAAGGTACACAGGAACTAGACCAGAGGGAAATCAACAGAACCACATATGAGGCTAGTAAGCAGAATATACACACCATAGGCACCGGTGAAAGTAAGAAATAACGCACCTGGGGTCCTTGCAATAACAGTGTATACAAAATAAGTTTACGAAATGGACGGTATACCGGTAACCTCAAGAGTAGGAAGAAGAGTGAAAGAGTAATAATAGGCATGCTCAGAGACGTGAATCAAACTCAACTAATCATACCAATCTCATACTTATCTATAATAGAGAATAATTCTGTAAGTAAATAGCAAAAGTCTACCTACAGTCCCCCGGCCGCCCATACAACCGAGGAACACAAACAAGTGAAAACAAACCCTCCGGCATCCCATACTACCGGAGCGTACAATCAGCAAACAACAAACAAGGGTGGAGCCTCAAACAATGAATGATATGATGCATGAAGATCTCAAGTGAAATGGTATCTCTGTATGTACCTCCTCCGGCGCCGATCCGACCCAGCAGGTAGGTTCCATGGAAGGACACTGCCCGTATACCTCTACTCCACCGTATACCCCTCCTCCGGCACACGCAGCCCGTAGCCCCTGGCCCGGATGGCAAGGTCCATGGAGGTCCCAGACCCCATACTAAAACTCAGTATCAACACATGTCGTCCGAAAGCAAGTCCGGTATCAAGATAGAGACCGAGTCTCGAATATGCAATGCCCAGACCCTGTCCAGGACTAAATTAGTAGGAAAATGTCTCAAAAACCCCTCCAAGGGTGCCCGGGCGTAACCGGGTCAAAACAGTAAAAAGTCATCTCAGGTGCTCGGTCCGACCGAGTCTAAAAATCATCTCAAGTAACAAGAAAACTCAACTAGCACCCCGGCCCTGCCGAGTCTAGCGATAATCATAAAACTGATGATTTTAAACATAATTTTACTTTCTTGCCCAAAAATATCCACAAGTGAAATCAGACCATTTCCAAATTATTTCCATAAAAAACGGGCCCCCCGGGCCATGCAAGGTTTAGAAAATAGTGCCAGTAGGCCCGAAGCCAAAACCATAGTAAAACATGGATAAAACCTCTTTATATGCATGGAAATGGTATGATCACACACAATAGCTGCCCAGCAGCTCACAATCAACCTATCGACCCTGCACAGGCCCACAGCTACTCAGCAAGCATAACCAGCCTAGAAGGATAATTCTATGCCCGGGACTCGCGGACATTCCCAAAATCCCACCCTCTATGTTCCAGAGTCAACAAGGCCTCACAGGACCACAAGGTAAATAAAATATATCGACAAATACTACAAGCAACGGAGGAACAAAAGTAGGCGGACATGAATAAAGCGGTCAAGGTCTGTGGTACCAACCTAATAAACCAACCCAAGGATGCCCATTAATACAATTTTATTCTATATATGCGGAGTTTAGAGAAAATAAACCGTAACCTACCTGTCGTCCGATGACAAGCTGCTAGAACGATGGTTTCCGAGCCGAAACCACTCTGAGAACCTCCAAAATAAAATTACACTCGAATTCGGGCTTTTGAATAATTTGACGTAGATAATCAATTTTCTTTTTGGTGATCCAATAAATTATCAAGATCTTGCTTATTGGAATCAACTTTTAACATGACAAGTGAATGATGTACTGTGGTAATTTTTGCACCACAATTATATTTCAAAGAAGTGTTATCAACGTTGGCAGCAATTAGCAAGTAATTGTTCAATGCTTAAAGTGAGTAGGCAGCATTTGTTGTTGAAGTCAATTAAGGTGAATGGGACATTTGTCATGGCAGGCTACCACGTATGGACTATTGTGTCCACTCCCTCCACTTCCACGTGGAGGTAGAGGTGGCACCAAGATATTCATTCCCCATTACGTATATATTCGGGTATTGCATAAGTTCGTAGTATAATAAATATAATATTTTAAATATACCATAATTCATAGAAAATTATTTCAAACAAAACCTACTATATTATAATAATAATTTTCAACATAATTAAATTTACTATCTCCATTAAAATATTACAATGAATAAAAACTTTATAAATAAATACATATACAATTATAACGTATCAAAAATATTTTCCATAAACCTTTAAAATATTTTGAAAAGGTAATAATAATATAATATAACTTCCTACCACCTTCGACTTTTAAATAAAATATTTTCAAATACGCACGATTTTGATACTCAAGAATTCTCTCGGGATCCTCCCTTATGTTTTATCACTGTTTCGGAACTGAAATGGCGTCTTAAAACGTAAAGTTGAGGCTTAAATCGAGTTTAACCCGACCCGGTTCGCGACCCGGTTCGCAACCCATTTTCTGCCAGACAGTCCGCGGTAAAACAGTCATAACTTTTTACTCCACGATCAGTTGGATGTGAGGTTTTGTGCATTGGAAACTAGACTCGTAGACCTTCGATTTGGTATTTCGGGGGACTTCTAACTCTTTATATATTGGGATAAAAGCCCTGAGACATTTTACCCAAAGTTCAGAAAATTTATTAAAGAACTTACGATAACTTTTGCCGATTTGCTTGACTACAAAACTTATAATGCGACCAAACAAATGGCCCCGACACCAAAATACTGGTCTTGACGAGCCTTAAGCGACTTGGTTCCGCTACAACAAGATCTAACGGTTCAAGGAAAACGTATACGTGGAAATGACCGGAAGGGTCATTACACTTACTATGTGCTCGTTGCTATTAGTTTTTGTTGTATTATCCTAAAAATTAGCAGTAACTTCATTGCTCAGAAATCTGGTAAATCCTGCTAAGATTCGTTTAATAAAATCTTTTGGATATGGTAGATCTTCTTTTGCGATCCACATATATGTTTCTGTGTTGAGCTTTGATAGAACTGGATAACCCCTTTTTGACATAAAAATTGGCAGTTGCATGCTCGTAAATGGTCTTTTGGGGTAACCTGTTGCTTAGGATATGATCTCCCTCAGTCCAAATTGGTAGTTAAATTTTATGCTTAGTCATCTTCTTTTATCTTTTTGACTTTATTTCCTGGTTCTTTGAGGCAAACGTTTGAACTTATGCAAAAATCTGAAATTAAATACTCTTTTGGTGTGATCCAATTGTTTGCTCTTTGAGTATTGTCGATGGAATTCTTCCCTGTCACCTCCCTTATCTTGCGTAAAATGTTTGATTTGCCTATATAGATTTATATAATCAGTACCATGTTTTAGGATATCGGCTTTCCTCTTTTTCCCTTTGAATAAACTTTCTTTAAGGATGGATATCTTCTATCCATTTCAAGTAATGATGTAACCTCTTACGACTGAAAATCTCTTAGAAGGCAGGATGCTTTACTGTATAGAAGTAGATTTTTAAAAGATACGCATGATTTGAATGGTTCCCTCTGATGAAAATCTGGTGCGAACATTTGCGGAATTTTAAAACTAGTCATCAGTATGTCCTATCTTAATGCTTCTCCTCTCGGATATGCATATTGATTGGGATAATGACATTTTGTACGATATCTTTACAATTAATAGGATGCACCTGATTGTTTCAAACCCCCTTTATCTTTTTCTATATAGTCAAGGTTAGTTTTTCAATTTGTTTATCTTCTTTCACTAATGAATCTAGCTTGTATGTTTAAAAAAAAATTAGTTGTAAGCTGCCTGAAGCTTTATTTAATTGAGATTTATATCTTAGTATTCTATACATATTTTTGAAATAGTGTTGGTGTTACAATTCGATACCTAATCTTTTTCTTATTTGCGTGCATGTGATACTTTGCCGAGTTCGCAATTGACTTTCTCCCTTTGCATTTCTGAGTTGGGACGAAACCCAATAATATCCTCGTCGATTCAAGCCTCTCTCAAGTCCAATGAGGAGATATGCGATAAAAGGAAGCTAATATCAACCCCGGATGGCGCAAAGCAATGGTAGCAGCATAACAACAGCCAAAGGCTGAAGAAGGAAGCAATATTATGGGTTAAAAGCCCATATACATGCTGCAACAGCGGTCCAAACAGACCTTTTAGGAGTGGAATTTGGGCCTAAAGGCCTAAATTCATTTATTTGCTTTAACTTTAGAATTATTATTCATTATTTTGCTACTAACCCTATGTTTTCTTTAACTTAGTTAAATCCCCTAATGAATTGCTATTTTTGTTTATGTTTTGACTCGCCACTTAATTAAATAAATGACTCTTAAATTAAATTTTGTTCTCATTTGATTTACTTGTTTAAAGTCTATAAAAAATGGAATTTTGCAACGAGTTATTTCCCAATCTTAAACTTGAGTTTCAATATTTATGAAATGAAGTTATTTTTATTGCCCATTTCCAAACGGTAGTTATCTTTCTTAAAATTCCCAAATACAAAGCATGTTTTGTTTAAACAATTTTTAGTAATTTCAAACTTCTTCACTTATCCTTAGGCAAATTATTTTGTTGGTAATATTTTTGTATTTTTTAAAAATAAATATTTTTCAAAGTTAGTCAAAAATAAGAGTTAGTTTTAAATAGTTGGATAACCGTGAGTTAGCGAATATTTTGAGTGCCTTAAAACCCTTCTCAAAATATTAATATGAACCTCTTACCTATAATCTCTTAATTTTTGATGTTTTTATCTGTTTTAAATTTTAGAAAAATTTTCAAAAAAGGTTTTCTTAATTTACCTTTAATTAATTAAGTGGCGACTTTTGCTTTTCTAAAATTGTTTTGAAATCTAACTTGATTTTCGAAATAATTTTTAAAGTCAAACCATTCGTTTTTCCCTAAAACAGCATAATCATCCGTTAAATCTGTACTATTAACAGCCAAAAAGTGGGATGACTTAGTCATCCGGTCGAGAATCACCCAAATCGAATAATGTTGCCTTCGAGCACGAGGCAAACCAGTAATGAAATCCATATTGATCGTTTCTCACTTCCAAGTAGGAAGGCCAATATGTTGAGTCATACCACCCGGTCGCTGATGTTCTACCTTCACTTGTTGACAGTTGAGACACTTAGCCACAAACCCTTATATGTTCCTCTTCATGCCATTACACCAATAGACTTTCTGTAGGTCACGGTACATCTTGGTGGCACCGGGGTGAATAGACTACCTGGAGCTATGAGCTTCTGCCAAAATACGATGTCTTAACTCATCTATGTCAGGAACACATAATCGACCCTGATATCGAAGCACACTATCTCCCCCTTGGGAGAAAACCTCTACCCATTGCTGATGGAATGCACCCTTCAACAGGTGCAAAATATGATCACAATCTTGCTTTTCTTTCACTTCAGCTACCAAGGATGATCCAGAACCATTCTGAACAATAACACCACCTTCTATTGAATCCACAAGGCGAACTCCTAGTCAAGCAAGTAGTTGAACATCCTTTGCCAATTCCTTCTTTCCATCCTCAACCAATTGCATTTGCCACAACATTGTCCTTACCCGGATGGTAAAGCATACTCATGTCATAATCCTTAAGAAGTTCGAGCCATCTCCTTTGACGAAGATTTAATTTCATTTGAGTGAACACATACTGAAGACTCTTATGATTGGTGAATACATCCACATGAGTACCATACAAGTGGTTTCTCCAAATCTTCAAGGCAAATACCATGGCCGCTAACTCAAGATCATAAGTAGGGTAGTTCTTCTCATGAATCTTAAGTTGTCTCAAAGCGTAAGCAATCACTTTACCACGCTGCATCAACACATAACCCAAAGTAATCCCCGAAGCATCACAATACACAACAAAGTCATCTAGGCCCTCGGGTAGAGCTAACACTGGAGTTGTGGTCAATCTAGTTTTCAATTCCTTAAAGTTCTTTTCACATAGATCCGACCACTGAAATTTTACCATCTTCTGAGTCAATCGAGTAAATGGGGCTGCACTGGAAGAAAATCCTTCCACAAATCTCCTATAGTAACAGTCAAACCCAAAAAGCTTCTAATAGCAGATGGGGAAGTGGGTCTAGGCCAGTTCTTTACTACCTCGATCTTTTTAGAATCAACTCGAATACCATCCCTAGTCACAATATGACCCAGAAAAGAAACACACTGCATCCAAAACTCACACTTGCTAAACTTAACAAACAACTGCCGGTCCTTAAGAGTTTTCAACATAACTCTCAAATGGTCTGCATGCTCCTCCTCACTCCAAGAATAGATAAGAATATTATCAATGAACACAATCACAAACATATCCAAATACTTCCTGAACACATGGTTCATCAAATCTATAAAAGCTGCAGGAGCATTCGTTAGACCAAAAGAAATAACCACAAATTCATAATGACCATACAAAGTTCTGAAGGCTGTCTTCGGAATGTCAAACTCTCGAACACGAAGCTGATGATAAATGGATCTAAGGTCGATCTTGGAGAAGTAACTGGCACCCTAAAGCTGATTGAACAAGTCATCAATCCTAGGAATCAGATACTTATTCTTGATTGTGACCTTGTTCAATTGACGGTAGTTGATACACATTCTGAGGGAACCATCTTTCTTTTTCACGAATAAGACTGGAGCACCCCATGAAGAGATGCTGGGTCAAATAAAACCCTTACCAAAGAGGTCTTTAAACTGATCTTTCAATTCCTTAAGCTCCACAGAATCCATTCTATAGGTAGGAATAGAGATAGGATTCGTATCTGGAAGAAAATCTATTCCAAAGTCGATCTCCAAGTCAGGAAGGAGTCCGAGCAAATCTTTGGGAAACACTTCTGGAAACTCATTCACAACGGGAACTAACTGGAGGGATGAGGTCTCAAACTCCGTGTCCATAACCCGAACTATATGATAGACATAACCCTTAGAAATTATCTTCCTAGCCTTAAGATAAAATATAAAATGACCCTTCGAGGGTGGAGGACTACCTTTCCACTCTAAGATAGGTTCATTCAGAAACTTAAAATTGATGACTTGATTACGACAATCGACCGAGGCATAACATGCATAAAACCAATCCATACCAAGAATAACATCAAAATCGATTATCTATAAATCTACTAGATCTGATAAAGTGACTTTATGAAGGACTGAGATAGTGTAATTTTGGTAGATTCTTTTGTCTAGGACTGACTTACCAACAGGAGTAGAAACACAAAAGGGTTTTAAGAGTTGATCGGGACTAATCTTGAACTTGCAAGAAACATAAGGGGTCACAAAATATAAGGATGCCCCAGGATCTAACAAAGCATATACATCGAAAGAGAAGCCTTTCAACATACTAGTAACAATGTCTGGTGAACTCTCCTGGTCCTGGTGAGAGGATATAGCATAAAGGCAATTCTGGCACTGACCACCAGAACTAGAAGCAGTGCCTTGCTTGGCTGGTCGAACTCCTGGGGCTTCTGGAGAACACTGGGTCCTACTACCTCCCTGACTCTTCTTAGCCATAAGGCAATCCTTAATCCTGTGTCCAACCTATCCACATCCAAGGCATCCCTCTCTACCAGCCAAACACTCACCAGGGTGACTTCTACCACACTTGTAGAAATAAGGGTAAGGAGTTCCCTTTGCAACATTTCCCAGTGAATACGAACCAGATCCTCTACCAGTCTGATCATGATAAGGCCTAGGGGCTTGGATAGGAGCACTAGTCGTAGAATGAACGGACCCTGATGATTTCTTCTGAAATAAAGAGTGATGTCTGCCTCTGCATCTATGATGGCCAAAACCTAAACTCCCCAATCTAACCCTCTTGTTCTCCCTTGCCATCTCCCTCAGCTTGTCTCCCTTGATCTGTTGGGCATGAGTCATAAGTCAAGAAATATCCATGTCACCCAAAAGCATCACGGACCTACACTCCTTCTTTACCAAATCTGACACTCCGTAAACATAATTACTCATCTCATCCCACCGATCAGCCACCATAGAAGGAGCATACCTAAAAAGTTGGGTGAACTTCAATATGTACTCCTAAACCGACATAGAACCTTGCCTCAAATTCATGAACTCTTCGACCTTCACTTGTCTCAACTCACTCGGGAAGAACCGATCAAGAAAAGCCCTCTCAAAGCCTTCCCAAGTCATAGGTTCCACATCCTTAGCCCTAGAATCTTTCCATTGAGTGAACCAAATATGAGTCACGTCCTTGAGTTGATAGGGACATAGCTCAATACAATCAACACCACCCACTTGCATCACACTAAAGATCTTCTTTACCTCATCCAAGAAATTTTGTGGATCCTAACCAACTTTCGAACCCAAGAACTCACGTGGGTTCATGCAATTGAAAACTCGATCCCTGGCCGCTATTCCACCTTAAGGATGGATGAGGATAGGAACCTGCTGATTGTCCTGAGCGGTCATAGTCTAAGCTAGCATATGAATGGCACTTCTGAACTTCACATTTGTGACCTCGGGGTCTAGTATTGGAGGATTAGCATTTCGGGCATTGGCCCGACGAGGCATAGCACGGTGAGGAGGCATAATCTGAAATGTATAAAGAATGGATTAGAGGGTAATAGATTTAAACTCCATAGCACGATATTGGTCAAGAAAGAAGTGAAGTTTTTCCTAAAACACCTCATAGCTTCTCTCTCATAAGTGTGGCGTGCTTCACACACATGAAAAAGACTCTACTCGATGTGGCTTTCAGACAACCTAGGACTTTTTAACTAGATGCTCTGATACCAAGTTTATCATGCTCCAAGGCTACCCTCTAATTATAACACGGGACCCGGGACCACAAGTGCCCTAAGTTAACCCTTGGCTAAAGCATGGCTTAAACAAACATAGATAAACTTAATGAAAGCATTAGACTAAAGAGATAGATAGACTGAGTCATCAACAACTCAAACATAACATAACAAAATTTGAAACCCAAATACAGAATCTCTACTATATCTGAAAGCCTCTAAAATGAATAATGAGTTACTGGGACAAGACCCCAGTTAACACCTAATACTAAACAGAAACAATAAAGATAGATAACTGATACTAGTCCTCGAGGTATGAGGACTCACCACTCAAAGCTGGGACACCGGCTAATCTTTAGCCACAAATCTTAAGACTGGAACCTGAATCTGCATCATCAAGAGAATGCAACACAAGATATGCGTCAGTACTATAGGATGTACTGAGTAAATGAGATAAGCAAAATATAAAGTAAACACGCTATACATAATTTAAAACTGAGATCATGCTATGAACTAACAAAAGTGTAATGTAAATGACTCAATGCAATGTCATAAGCAAAAAATGTAATCATAAGTAGTAAGTCTGAAATCTGAGCAAGATTCAAATACATTTTAAGAAATATAACGTTGCTTTTGTAGGAGGTTCTCTAACCGACATGGACCATGTGAGCTACATGGAATCCAATATATCTTCCCCATCGAAAGGACCCAATATACCTTTCCAGGGTATAAAGGCATAACTAGTGTGATCACTGTGTCTGATGCCCACAGAGGGTACTTAAAGAACCTACGGTGGCACGTAGTTCTGGGATATACAAGGGGTATGCTCACCCAATCCAACTCGGTTCTTAATACTACTCCCATAATATATGTATAGCTTAACTTATACTTGTGACATATCTAATGCCAAATATGTTTGAAAAGAATACGGGTATATCTAATACCGTGTGATTCACATAGATTATGTAGACATATCTAGATGTCAAACCTTTCATAAAACATAAAGACATATCTGATGTCATAGAATTCATACTTCAAAATCCTTAAAACTTAGCATTGCCATAATTCAAAACATACTTTTTTTCTAAATTCATAACTTGAAAAATTTGGCATGCAATTTCATGATAATAGAGGCCATGTTATATAAACATGCCAATTTTCACTTGAAATCATGCAATTCAATGGAATTATGCTAGAATTCATCTTTAATGCATGGGCTTTTGAAATCAATTAAAAACCTCAAATAAAACATAGATAAGCAATGAGAAACCATGAATTAATGCTTTAAAATTGAACCCATAAGTTTTCCCCTAATTGGGTAAGAACCCTAATTTCACAATTTCATAAATCAAAGTTAAAACCATGATTTTTGGGCATAAGGGTGAAAGGAATCCCTTATTGAATACCCACATACCTTATTGAAACTAGCTTGATCTTAAGATGAAAATAAGTGTACGCTTGATCTTGGAGTTTGAGACTTGGAGCTTGAAGGAGTTCTTTCTTCTTTAGGAATAGAATTGCTTAGAATGAGAAGAGTTTAGACTATTAGGGAATAAAATCCTACTAAAAATGGTCAAAACAACCTCACTTAGGATTTAAAAGGGTGGGTAATTATAGAAATACCCCTGGGCCTTAATTAAGAAAAAGTTGTTTTAAAAATCTACTTCAGGTTCCACGGGTCCTTTCAACAGACCGTAGAAGTAACCACGGCTCGTGGATTAGAGTCATGGTTCCTAAGCCAAACTTCTAAGATGCGGATAACTTTTCACGAACTAAAAGGATGACCCATTGAAACTTCTACGAGTCACGGAACAAACTCGTGGTTTTGGGGAAATTGACCACTCTATGTCTGACTTCCACGGTTAGTTCTACGACCCGTGGAAGCATCCAGAAACTATGAAACTGACTCTTGGTTCTCAGACGTGAGGGTGGTCTGCAATACTAAACCCACGAGTCCCTTCCATGACACATGGAACCATCCATGGCTCGTGGACTTGACCCGTGATTCTTGGAAGTTCAAAATTCTGCAAGTTTCTGAGTTTGAAAGCTGGATCAAAATTCCGGGGTGTTACAATATCTCCCCCTTGGGATCATTCATCCTAGAATGAAGACTAAGTAAGGAAAATTGGAGAGAAGACAACCCAACTAAACAACAAAACATAAATCTCGAGGATAAACATGAGAACTGAGCTTTTCAACTTAAAACATGATTGAACTAATTTTGGAAAACGTGAATGCATGCTAGGATCATGAGGGAATACTGATTGAATAGAGTCAGAGGGGCATACTAAGGAGGAAACTAGAACCTCAAGAAGAGAGTGAGTCGGAAGGGAAGAAATGGGGGTACTTGGCTTTCATGGATGCTTCTGCTTCCCAAGTGGCTCCCTCAACTAGCTTATTTCTCCAAAGAACCTTTACCAAAGTGACTTCTTTGTTTCTCAACCTCTGAATTTGACGATCAAAAATCTCCATGGGAACCTCCTCATAAATAAGGCTATCCTTAACACTCGCATCTTCCAAGGTAACAATCAAGGTTGGATCACCAACACACTTCTTCAACAAAAACATATGAAAAATCGGATGAACCGCTTCTAAATTCGTTGGCAAATCCAACTCATAAGCGACACTACCAATTCTTATTAGAATCCAATAAGGACCTACATAGCGGGGAATAAGCTTCCCTTTATTACCAAATCTTATCACACACTTCATGGGTTACACCTTTAGAAATACGCAATCATTAACCTCAAACTCCAACTCTCTTCTCCTCACATCTGCATATGATTTATGTCGACTCTGAGTGGTATTCAACCTCTCTCTAATAATTTGAAATTTCTCCATTGTCTCATCAACCAAATTTGGACGAATCAAAGCTGCCTTACCTACCTCAAACCAACCAATAAGAGATCTACACCTCCGCCCATAAAGTGCCTCATAAGGAGCCATCTGGATTCTAGAATGGAAGTTATTGTTGTAGGCAAACTCAATAATAGGTAAGTTATCATCCCAATTACATTTGAAATCAATCACACAAGCTCTCAATATATCCTCCAAAGTCTGAATAGTACACTCTGCCTGGCCATCTGTCTGTGGGTGAAAAGTTGTGCTAAGCTTAACCTGAGTACCAAGACCTTTCTGAAATGACCTCCAAAATTGGAATGTAAACTGAGTACCCCTATTAGAAATGATAGACAATGGAACACCATGAAATCTGATTATCTCCTGAATGTAGAGTGTGGCATATGTTGACACCCAATTTTTGCCCTCCACATCGCGAATTAATTTTGAGCCTTTTCAAATTCAAAACAATTTTGAAATAATTATTTTTATAAAAGTAAAGTACTTTCAAAATTATTCTAGTGCTAATTTTTTCATTATAGGTAAGAATATATATATATATTCTGTATTTAACTATATGAAATTATATAGTTTTTACTTAAAAGATTATTTTGAAATCATTTTTTCAAGCAAAATATCGAGTTTAAATTGAGAATATTTTGTTTTCTCGAATTTAATTTAAAATTGGAGATTAATGAAATGACTAGTCTTTTAATTCTAAAAAAAAGATAATTTTACTATGAACAAATGATTATTTTACTTTGTTTTTAATTAGGAAAGCTCAAATAATTAATTTTGGATAAATTCGTCTATTCCAATTCCGGCCAAAAGTTCTATAATTAAGTCAACTTAGTAGTGGTTCAACTCAATTTGGTTATTTTTTAAATTCAACTTAAACAAAATTCAACTCTCAAATTTTGGGCCAATTGACCCGCCTCAGCCCACCAGCCCACATTACCCGACCCGATATAGCTCAAAACCCACCCCATATTACTCATTTCTCCCTCAACAGCCAAAATTTAGCCCAAACCTTCAGTCCAAATCCCCTCAACCCGGTCCAGAACACCCTTAATACTCTTTTTCTTCTCTTTCAACTTCAAGAAGAAACCAAAACGACCCCTTCTCTATTTTCTTCTTCTCCAAATGGCGAAAAACCTAAAACTATTATAGAAACGACCTCAATTAAGAGTTAAAAGGGTGGGTAATTATAGAAATACCCATGGGACTTAATTAAGAAAAATCAGTTTTAAAACATGGCTTCAGGTTCCACGGGTCCTTTCCACAGACCATAGAAGAAACCACGGCACATGGATTGGAGTCGTGGTTCCTGAGCCAAAATTCCAGGTTGTAGATAACTTTCCAAGAACTAACTGGATGACCCATAGAAACTTCTACGAGTCATGGAACCAACTCGTTGTTTCGGGGGAATTGACCACTCTCTGTCTGATTTTCACGGGTTTGTTCCACGACCCATGGAAGCATCCACAAACCTTGAAATTGATTTGTGGTTCTCATCCTTGAGGGTGGGTTGTAGGACTAAAATCACAAGTCCCTTCCACAACTCGTGGAACTATCCACGGCTCGTGGACTTGACCCTGATCCTTAGAATTCAAAATTCTACAAGTTTCTGAGTTTGAAAGTTGGATCAAAATTTTAGGGTGTTACAGGCTAACTCTAAAAGTCTAACAACTGTAAAGTAAGACTGACTAAAGAACCATAAATCTCGTCCTCAAAGTATGAGGAATCACCAACTGAGTTGCTGAAAGGACTGGAGAATCGTACTATGCACGATCTGGACGTTGAGCGCCCGAACCTACATCATAATAGGATGTAGCACAAAATTGTACATCAATACTTGGAATGTACTGAGCATGCAGGATATATGCAAGTCTATACACATAAAAGCTGAACTTGGAAGATAAGCTGAAACATGAAACTGAAAGATAAATTGATGCACTGACAAAGTATTAAACATGTAACTGTATAATGTTGAACTGAACTGAATAAGTGAATAATGAATACAAGGTCAAAGCAATACTGAATCTAAACTATGGGAGTTATTGTTAACCAACATACCCTAAGCTGAGCTAACTATGGGGCTAACCTATAACCCTTGATAGGATGTATTCATACCTTGCCAAGGGTAAGAACATGTACTATCGTGGATCCACTAATCTGATGTCCAACAAGGGACTAAGGTTTCAATCCTGATCTGATGAGTGGCCCCTTAGAACCTATGGTGGCACCGTAATTCTGGGACATAGGGAATTTTACTTAAGGTCTCAACCTAAACTGATGGGTGAGTCTTAATCCCTTCATCCACTTAGTGCTTAGTCTACTCCCAACTAAATATGCAATGAACTGATAAGTGGATAGCTCAAAATACTGACTATTCTGAGAATGCAATAAAAAATTGAACTGAAAGCATTCACATCATGAAATTCTTAAAGAAGGATGCAACTCATGAATCATAGTTCAAGGTATGCTTAGGGTTTCACAAATTCTAAATGTATAACCATGCTAGACTTTAAAGAGAACATATATTGGGATTCATACATCACCATGGAAATTGAAATATAATCTATTCATGAGTTTTGAAATCCTAGGTCTGAAGATACTTATTTTTTTAGGGACTCAATGGGTGAAAATATACCCATTAATGAATTCCCACATACCAGGATATAGCATCTATGGAGGAATTCTTGGATGCAAGCCTGAACCTTGAAGAACCCAATTTTAGTTTTTGAGAAGAAGAACACTTTTGTTTCTCCTATTCTTGCTAAGTGTCGACTTTAATCTAGGGGAATGAGGGGTTTGGCTAGTTTTAGGCTAAAAATCAAACTTAGGCTAGTCAAACCATCATAGTTTAGCCTTTTTAAAGGGGTAGGAAAAGTCTGAAATACCCCTAAGAATTAGAAGAAAACTGATGAAATTCTCAGAACATCAAACCATAGGTTGGTCGATAGATCATAGTTCTGAATGATAGACCGTCAACTGAACCTTGGTTCAATCATTAAATTATGGGTGTTCTTGGATCGGTTGATTCCATGAGTCATAGGATGGACCATTGTTCTGAACAACATTTCGTGGATTAACTCGTGGTTTATGCATCATAAGTTGTGGGTTCTCTGATAGAAGGAACAACGGTTGACAGGATGGACCATGGTTCTATACTACGATTTATGGTCCCATCCGTGGTTCTGAGGTGGAAAACTACAATCTCCCTAAAGGCCAAATCCATGAGTGACAAAACGGATGGTGGATTTAAACCATTGTCCGTGATGTCTACCATGGAATATAGGGGACCAACACTAGGAGGGTGATAAGTTGGTATTCTACCTACTTATTTAGCTTTTAATCTTATGATTTTTCCAGTATAAAGTGGAAAAAATAGTGCAATTTACACAAATTAATTCTATTCTATATGTTTCTGTGTTTTAGAAGTGTTCAGGAAAGATTCGGGTGAAAATAAGTCGAATGGAACTAAAAGGAGTTGTTGATCATTGGCATCAAGTTGCTCATCACGACCGCGAGCTACAAGGCATACGACCGCAATGCACAGGAAATTAATGCCATGCGACTGCGAGAGTAAAGTCATGCGACCGCATTAAAGGAGAAGTTAAAGCCTCACAATCGCGAGGTGAGGTCACGCGACCGCAATGAAGAAGTCAGCATCTGCAGGGTAGAATTGGAAATTTCCATTTTTGGAAACCCCAATCAACATAAAAGCATAATCCAACTATTTTGGAATATAATTCTGGATAGTTCACAATTGTTCTTCAACAAATTCATCCTTAGTCTTAGAGTGAACAACTTAGGCTAGCTTGGGGAGAAAGTTCATCCTCCAACACTATTGGATTGAAGATTGAAAGCTTTTATTGTAAAATCTTTTGTCCCCTTCTTCAACTCTTGCTTTGGATTGCTAAATCTATTGGTGTGCTGGTTAATTTGAGATTTTGATATTGTGTTAGATATAAATAATATTTAGGTATAATTTCTTATCTTATGATTTTACAATTTATTAAATATTTTCTAGTTTATGAGTTGGGTCTTTGAATCTCTAATTAATCTTGTGCTTGAATTGAATCTAAAGGGAGTGATCAACCCATGAGCTTGGCCTTTTTACCTTTATTTGTCTTGAAAGAGTAAATTAAGGTGGAGAAAGATTGATTAACACTTACTTGAGGCTCTAATCCTTATTTAAAGAATTAGCTAGAAATATTATGTCTAGTGTTGCCATAATTGGAAGAGCATCGTTAATGCTTAGTTGTGTTTGAGAGAACTCGTTGAGGTATATTTGTCGATGGTCGAGAGACTTAGGTAAATTATCAATACTTCCATGGCTTGTTTTGTTTGACCTATGATTAATCTAGTTTGTATTTGGTAAACTTGTAATGGATCATATGGATTTGAAGTAATACCCATTCCCAAATCTCCCTTGCGATCCTTGAATTGGGAAGAGTTGGTCGACCTTGCAATTGCAACATCGCTCATGTTTTCGACTACAAACCTTCTAATCATTTTGCTTACTTTGATCCTTGAACTTGACTAAGATGCTTTATTTCATTACTATCTCAGTCGCGATTACATTATTTTCTGTGGGATTAACCCCGACTCCCATTAGGAATATAAATGTGTTTTTCTCTGACTATGGAAATCACCTCCTAACGGAGAGTGTATTTGATCATTATCAGAGGGTTAGACCATGGGCCAATTCAGGGGTGATAATCCTGAATGATGGTCCATGATTTTGATTGTGGATTTTGGAAACTTGGAATTTTCTATGTTTTTTCCAGCTAAGTACTATAAAATGGTTGGTTCATATTGTGGGGTGTTATATCATGTCTTTTAGGTATACCAAAGCCCTAGCAGCATTTATAGAGTTGATGAACCATGTGTTTAGAGCCTACCTAGATTCTTTTATGATTGTATTCATCGATGACATTTTGGTATATTCGAGGAGTAGAGAGGAGCATGAGCAGCATAGACGAGTGTAGTTCAGACCTTGCGATACCATCAGTTATATGCAAAATTCACTAACTGTGAGTTTTGGCCTGAGTCTGTGACATTCTTAAGGCACGTGGTTTCCAAGGATAGGATTATGGTGGATCCAGTGAAGATTGTGGTAGTTCCTGATTGGGCTAGGTCTACTTCTCCTATGGAGTTTTGTAGTTTCATTGGGTTGGCAGGTTGCTATAGATAGTCTGTGGAGGGGTTTTCTTCTATAGCAGCTCCGTTGACTAGATTGACTCAAAAAAGTGTCCCTTTCAAGTGGTCTGATGAGTGCTAGGCAATCTTTCTGAAGCTCAAGGCCTTATTAACTTCAGCTCTGATTCTGACTCTTTCGATCGAGGGTCAGGGCTTTACAGTGTATTATGATGCTTTTAGTGTTGGTTTGGGTTATGTATTGATGCAGCATGGCTGAGTTATTGCTTAATCTTCCATACAATTGAAGGTTCACAAGAGGAACGATGCCACTCATGACTTGGAGTTAGTGGCGGTAGTCTTCACGTTGAAGATTTGGAGCCATTATCTATATGATGTGCATTGTGAGATCTTAACTGACTATCCTAGTCTTCAATACATTTTCAGCCAGAAGGATCTTAATTTGAGGCAACACAGGTAGTTAGAGCTATTGAAGGACTATGACATCTCCATTCTTTATCATGCAGGCAAGGAAAATGTGGTAACGGATGCCTTGAGCCAGAAGACTATGAGTATGGGTATCTTGGCTTTCTTAGCAGCGGAGGAGCAACATTTAGCCTTGGACATCCATTCATTGGCTACCAGGTTAGTTAGACTTGATATTTCTTAGTCGGGTCATATTCTATCTTGTATCGAGGTTATATCATCCTTGTTAGAGAAGATTCGGGCACATCAATTTGATGATGTGAGGTTGAGGATCATTCGTGATAAGGTATTGAGCGGTGAGGCTAGGAAGGCGACCTTATATTCGGAGGGTGTTGTGAGAATTGAGGGTCATTTCTACGTTCCTAGAGTTGGTGATCTAGTCAGGTTGATATTGGAGGAGGCTCTATGTTCTAGGTATTCTATTCATCCTGGGGTAGCTAAGATGTATTATGACTTGAGGCAGCATTACTGGGTGAAGTCTGAGCACTAGAGGCCAGGTGGTTTGACTCATAGGCTACCATTCCAGAGTTGAAATTGGAGTGGATAGCTATGGACTTAATAGTTGGCTTGCCATGTATTTTGTGAAGATTTGATCCTATTTGGGTCATCGTGGATAGGTTGACAAAGTCTGCTCACTTTATGCCTTCTCAGACTTGCAACAGTTCCTAGAGGTTGGCTCAGATCTACATCCGTAAGATTGTCTATTTGCATCGAGTGCTAGTTTCTATCATTTCTTACCGTGGTACTCAGTTTTCTTCGTGCTTTCGGAGGTCTATTCAGAGAGAGTTGGGTACTATAGTTGACTGTAGCACTGGTTTTCATCCTCAGACTGATGGTCAGTCGGAGCATATTATTCAGGTTCTAAAGGATATGTTGCAAGCCTGTGTTATGGATTTCAGAGGTTAGTGGGACCAGTTCTTAGCCTTGGTAGAGTTTGCATATAATAATAGTTATTGTTCCAGTATTTAAGTGGCTCTGTTCAAGGCTTTGTATGGTAGGTGGTGTAGATCTTCGATGGGTTGGTTTGATGCCTTCGACATTAGACTGTGTGGTACTGACTTGCTTAGTGATTCCATGGATAGAGTCCAGGTTATTAAGGATAGACTTCACAGTTCCCAGAGTAGACAGAAGAGTTATGCTGACCAAAGGGTTCGAGACTGTCACGACATAAACCGCCGCGAGTGGCACCCATACTAAACCCCCGATGGGAGAACCAATTAACAAACCAATACTTAACCAGAAAATGAAGCACCTAAAACCAATTCCATGGATAAAAGTCAATATTCACATCTAAAATTTAAAGGATAGAAAATCTGCGGAAATAATTCCTTAGAATCTGAAAGTCGCGTAACAAAACTACTAATCAAGTCTCAAAGACGGGGATGCAACCCCAAAATATAAAAAGTCTAAGTCTTAACAAAGGACTAGAACTAGTAGAAGAATCCATGGTAGCCCGAAAGATACAGCTCACCCTTGGATTCAGAAGTTATCTGAACTATAAATGAGGACTCGCAGCAGCCACCGAAATATACCCTGTACTCAACAAAAGAAGAGCAAGTGTAGTATCGGTACACAAAAACTACAGTGTACCGGTAGGATTGTCGGCCAACTCCAAAATATGAAATATGAACATACAACCATAACTTACTAAAATAGGACAAAACTTTATAAATCAAGTCAAGTGAATACAATTAAGACTCCCAGTCATCATCCTGACTTAACAACCACATAAGACATGTACAAAAACTGCATATAACAGAGCACATACGATTTTGTCACATGCTTCAAGTAACCGAGTCCACCCAAGGATCCCCAGGACATAATCTATGTTATTCAACATGAAACCCCGATTTACATAAGAAACCACCTTAGCATTTAAACACACTAACCCGACCACTCATGGACCAACATGTAAAAATATCATCATAACAGATAAGCCAGGTTCACTCATGGAACCAACACACATAATAACAATCAAACCCGTAGCAGGCGTGGTACCCGAGTCAATCGATAAATAACATATACCGGGTGTGGAACCCAAGACAAACTAATGAACTGTACTAGGAGTAGTACCCGAGCCAACTGAAGAATCACATATATCACAACAATCACAATCACAACTAACACACACCACACTTGTACAACCAACAAGCATTTAAAACAGGTTCATTGCATGAGATTGACATTCAAGATATAATTTAGCATCATTCACTTTTTCCCTAAACACGTATTGTTCAAGCAATACTAGTGAAACAGTTAAATATACGCACATAATACAATTGAGTTACAAATGAACAATCATCGATTTCAATTCAAGCCTGAATGCTCTACTGGACCTGATCTTTCCCGTTTCTTGCAACTCCAGCTTGATTGTGGTCTAAGAACAAGAATGTAAGACATAATCAGCCAAAATAACCTATAATATCACAGATTACAACTTAATACCAAACACCAAGGCCAATTTCATGATCATTCCTCCTGTTCTAGGGACTTCCCACCATAAATTCACTTAATTACTACCAATTCCATGGTTACACTAGTGAATTACAGTAAAGGAATACTAAATAAACAACTTAAACCAACAAACCAAGGTTCTACACCCTAACATTCCCTTTTTACACTAGAAAATTCAATCTAGGCTAAGTTAAACCCTTATCGGAGCCTGTAACTAATGATTCTGAGTCATAGGAATCAATACTAGTTTTACGGGGATAAAATACATACCTTAACAAAGAATTTTTGTGGAAAATCGATGGGGTCTGCCCAAAATTCCCACATCCATCCCAAAAATTTTCTAGTGGAATAATGAATGTTTTTAGGGAAGTTTATGCATTTACAATGATTAACCCTGCTATAGCGGCCCAATCCCACTATAGTGGTACCACCATAGGAGACGCCTCCCGCTATAGCATAGTTGACTGACTTTGACTCCAACTATACCAGGAATTTCTCGGCTTTATAAGCATCGGGGTAGTGGCCTATCACCCGCTATAGTTGGTGTGATGGAACAAAAACACAAAATCCTCCTAGGTTTTCCCATTTCACAACACAGCCTCAAACCATGATGTCCCGGACCAACCCCTTTATGTCAAGTACAATATCAGGAGTTCTACTCACCTGAATTCATTTTTGTAAAGTCCTACAAACTCCTTAACACCTTAGCAACTAGAAAAACAAGCTAAGACTTAATCATTCCACTAAATCATTCCCTTGATAGCCCTATACCTCACCTTGCTGAGATTTTATCCAAGACCAGCCTAGCCCAAAATTTTCAACTTCAAAACTCGGAAGATTTCTAATCCAATTTCTTGCACAAATATCTCACCCATAATGACAGAAAGGGTCATTACAATAGATATAAATTTACCCATCATTCATCCCTGAATGATCAAACAAGAAAAATAAGCTACACCAAGAAGAAAGTAGTACCTGAATCCTCAAACAAGTGAGGGTACTTGTCCCGCATATCCTTCTTGGTTTCCCAAGTGGCTTTTTCAACCAGATGATGCTTTTATTGAACCTTCACCAATCTGATATCTTTTGTCCTCAACTTCTTGATATCCCGATAAAGACTAGCAACAGACTCATTTTCATACTTAAGGTGTTTATCTAGAAAAAACTGAATCCCACTTGATGATGTAAACTCCATCCCCATGGTATCTTTTAAGCATATATACATGGAAAACTGGATTGACTTCGAACAAACTGTACGACAATGCCAACTTGTAAGCTACCGGCCCCACACCTTTGAGAACCTCGAATGGACTGATGTACCAAGGGCTAAGCTTACCCTTCTTGCCAAACCTCATAACCCCTTTTATAGGTGACACCTTCAAGAGAACCTGTTCACCAACCTGAAATGACATATCCCTTACCTTGCCATCAGCATACTCCTTTTGTCTACTCAAAGCTTCCAACAACTTGGTTTAGATACTTCTTACTTTTTCCTGAGCTTCCTTTACCAAATCAATACCCAATGATTTCACATCACCAGCCTCAAAACAACCTATGGGTGATCTACATCCCCTCCAATAGAGTGCCTCAAATGATGCCATGTAAATACTGGAGTGATAGTTATTGTTGTATAAGATTTCACACAACGGCAAGAACTTATCCCAATGGCCCCTAAAGTCAATCACACATGCCCTCAACATTTCCTCAAGCACCTGAATCATCCTCTCTAACTGTCCATCGGTCTGGGGATGGAAGGTTGTGCTAAAAGTGAGTTGGGTTCCCAATTCTTCATTTAACCTGCCCCAATACTTAAAAGTTAATTGCGTACCTCTGTCTGAAATAATAGAAAGTTGCACCCCATGTAACCTCACTATCTCCTTAACATAGATCTTGGTCAACTGCTGGGAGTTGTAATCAACCATAATCGAAGTTTAATAGGCTGATTTAGTCAGCCTATCTGCGATGACCAAAATTGTGTAATACTTCCCCAAGGTCTTAGAAAGACCAACCACAAAGTCCATGGCTATCCTTTCCACTTCTGCTCAGGAATAGGCATCATTTGAAGCAAACCTGCAGCCTTTGATGTTCGCACCTCACCTGCTGATAATTGTGACACTTGGATACAAATTCTTCTATGTTCTTCTTCATCCTAGGACACCAAGAAAGATTTCTCATGTCGTAGTATATTTTTTTCACACCCGGATTAATAGAGTATCGCAAACTATGAGCTTTAACTAACACATTCTGAACCAAGTCATTAACTCGAGGGACACATATCAGCCCTCTAAACAACAAAACATCACACACATCAAATGTGGCATTTAGAGTCTCACCAAACACCACTTTGTTTCGGATCATGTTCAATTGCATATCCTTAAACTATTTGGCCTTGACTTCCTCCAAAAATATGGACTTAACCTCAATAATGGACAACACTCTACCCCATTCTAAAATGCATTACTGTATGAACTTAGATGCTAGAATTTGAATATCTCAATCCAAGGGTCGCTTTCACACCCCCAAACAAGCCGAACTGCCAATGCTTACCGCTTTAGGGCTCAATGTGTCTGCCACCACATTGGCCTTACCCGAATGATACTGGATGGTCACATCATAATCTTTTAACAACTCCATCCACCTTTTCTGTCTCAGATTCAGATCCGTTTATGTAAATATATGATGCAGGCTGTGATGGTATGTGGACACCTCACACTTGACACCATAGAGATAGTGCCTCAAGATCTTAAGTGTAAATACCACTGCTGCCAACTTTAAATCATGGCCGGGTAGTTCTTACGTAAGGCTTCAACTGCCTTGAAGCATAAGCTATGACATTTCTTTCCTGCATCAACACATCACCCAAACTCGAATGTGAAGCATCGCAAAATACAATAAAGTCCTTACCTTTAACCGACAGTGATAGAATAGAGTTGTAGTTAAAAGTTTCTTGAGATTTTGGAAGCTCTCCTCACACTTATCATACCAAACAAAGGGTACCTCTTTCTGAGTCAATCTTGTCAAGTGAGTAGCAACGGAAGTAAAATTGTTGACGAACCTGTTATAATAGATAGCAAGACCCACAAAACTCTTAACCTCAGTCACAGAGCTAAGCCAAACCCAAATCTTAACCACCTCAATAATCTGGGGATCTAGCATCACCTCTTTTCTAAGACCACATGCCCTAAGAAGGCAACCAAAGATAACCAAAATTTGTATTTCAAAAATTTTGCATATAACTTCTTTTCTTTCAAAATTCCTAAGAAAATACGAAGAAGATTTGCATGCTCCTCCTTAATATTGGAGTAAATCAAAATGTCATCAATAAATACAATCATAAAGAAATCCAAGAATGACTTGAAAACACCATCGATCAAGATCATAAAGGTCGCCGATGCATTGGTCAACCCAAACGACATTACTAGGAAATCATAATGCCCATATCAAGTACTAAAAGCAATCGTAGATATATCCTTGGGACTAATCTTCATCTGATGGTACCCTGACCTCAAGTCAATTTTGGAAAACACTGAAGCACCCTGCAACTAGTCAAAAAGGTCATATATGCGGGGAAATGGATACTTATTTCGGATGGTAACCTTGTTCAACTTCTTGTAATCTATACACATCCTCATGCTACCATCCTTCTTTATAACAAACAATACAGGAGCACCCCAAGGCGAAGCTCTGGGATGTATAAATCCCTTATCAAGAAGTTCCTGTAGCTAAGTTTTGAGTCCATTGAACTCTGCCGGATCCATTCGATAAGGAGGAATAGAGATTGGGAGAGTGCCAGGCTCCAAATCTATATAGAAGTTAATATCCTTGTCTGTAGGCATACTAGACAAATCTGTAGGAAATATCTCCTGAAATTCAGACACCACAAATATTGTAGGCTTATATACACCTTCCCACTCTAGTGTATCCATACCTGGAATCTCTAGAGTTAATATACTACAATTATAGTTTAACACGGTGTGATAAAGGGACAGCAAAGTCATACCCAAGATAATATCAAAATCTAGCATATAAAATATGATCAAATCTTCCCAAGTCTGAAAACCCATAAACATAACAGAACATAAGTAATATACATTGGTCACTACCACAGACTCCCTAATTGGCGTAGAAACATGACTAAGAGAATCAAGAATGTCACAGACCAAGTCCAGACCAAAGGCAAATTTAACATATACATAAGAGTAAGTGGAACCCAAATTAAATAAAATAGAAGTCATCCCGTCACAGATGAGAATAGTACTTGTTATTATTGCTTCATACACCTTAGCCTCAGACATTCCCAGGAAGGCGTAGCAATGAGATCTATCATCAATTCAGGCAACCTCTTTAGCAGGTTACCTCTCCACCCTACCCTGTGTTACCATTACCTTTGTTACCACCATGAACTCTTTATTATTACCTCACCCACCCAGTGGACGGCCCCTTCCATTGCTACCTCTACGTGCTGGAACCACAACCTTGTCCAGTTGCTACACCTGATTACCTGCCTATCTTAGAGGGCACCCTCTCGTAAAGTGACCCACATCTCCACAATAAAAATAACCTCGATTAGGAGAGGACCTACTGGCCAAAGAATAGGAAGCCCCCTAGCCTTTAGGAGTTGGAGAATGCTGAATATTCCGTGAATGACCAGCAGTAGAAGCTGTCAAGACTGATTAGATAGGATAAGCTGAATGAACCTGATAACTGGGACCTCAGGACTACTTTGCTAATACCTTAGCCTGCCCAACTTGCTTAACTCCTTCCAATTTCTTCACATAATCAGTCACCTCATTAAAGCTCTTCCCTGCAGAAGTCATGTGAATAGATAGAACCTGCAATTCAGTAGTGAGGCTCTTAACATACAATCGGATCCTCTCCTCCTCAGTTCCCAACAATTGGGTAGCATAGATAGACAAGGCATGAAACTTAGCCTAATAAGTTGTAATAGACATGTTTCCCTACTCAAAAGCCAGAAATTCATCCTTCTTGTGATCTTTAGAGTACGGGGAACATACTTCTCCAAAAAAAAGTCATGAAACTGAGCCCAAGTCATCAAAGGAAAAGCTGACAAATGACACTCCTCATGGACCCTCCACCACTAGTTGGCATTACCTTGAAGTTAGACAGTCATAAACTCAACCCCATGTTTCTGAACAATCCTCAACTTGTGAAACCTCTCATAGAAGTCTAAGATAAACTCAAAAGCATCCTCATCTTCTGTGCCATGGAATAATTGAGGTTTCATCTTCAGAAACTTAGTCAACAACTCATGCTCACTTTGGGTTATGACAGGGCCTAACACCAGATGCAAGAATACATCTGTACTTGAGGCGGCATCCATCATGAGAGTAAATCAGTAGTGGGATAGGTACCCAGAACTTGAGTAGCTAGCATAGTGAAAGTAGATCCAGTACAATCCAACCCACTCAGGAATCCCTACACCTACTGAATAACCTCAAAAGTCATAGGGGGAAGACCTGCACCTCTAACTGCTTCTGCCACCTCTGGTTTCGCACCATCCTCTTACACTTCCTCAGTCTCATTAACATAATCCTAGGGTGGGGGAGGTTTCACTGGTCTCTGGTTATATTCTACCTAAGCTACACCCCTAGTGGGTTTTGCTGTCCCCCTTCCCCTACCCATACCTCGCCCAAGAACCGTCAATCCCACAGCTTGAGTTACTTCCCTCGCTCCATTCCATTTAGTATTCACCATCAGTGGACACAAGAATGAAGGAGGTTAGATACCAATTTGGATCACCATATACCAATTGGAATCAAGTTATAACATGAATGAAGAAAGAAGAAATATTTTCCTAAAGTCATGTAGCCTCTCGAAGAAAAGTACAGACGTCTTTATACCATTCTGTAAAAATCTACTATTCCCATTTTGGTATGATGATATCAACAAACCTATGGCTATGATATCATCTTTGTCATGACCTAAAACACTGCGAGTGGCACCCATACTAATCCCCTAGTGGGGGAACCAATTAACCAACCAGACTTAACCCAAAAATGAAGAAGCTAAAATTAATTCCATAGATAAAATTTAAGATTCATATGTAAAATTTAAAGGATAGAAAACTTGCAGAAACAATCCCATAGAATCTGAAAGTCACGTACCAAAACTACTAATCAAGTCTGAAAGACATGGATGCAACCCTAAAACATAGAAAGTCTAAGTCCGAACAAAGAGCTAGAACTAGTAAAAGAATCCATGGTAGCCTGAAAAATGTAGCTCACCCTTGGATTCATAAATCATCTAAAATACAACTGAGGTCTTGCACCAGCCACCAAAATATGCCATGTACTCAACAAAAGAAGAGCAAGTGCGGTATCATTATACAAAAACAACATTGTATTCGTAGAATCATCAGCCAGATCTAAAATATGAAGTATGAACATACAACCATAACTTAGTAAAATAGGACAAAACTGTATAAATCAAGTTAAGTGAATATGATTAAGACTCCCAGTCATCAGTCTGACTTAAAAACCACGTACGACATGTCTAAATTGCAAATAATAGACCACATATAATTTTGTAACATACTTCAAGTAACGCAAACCACCAAGGATCCCTAGGACATCATCTATAGTGTTTAATGAAGAATTGCACAGCCACAAGAGAATGAAGAAGGATTGTTTATTTTTGAATAATTGTTTTTTTACACCATGCCTGTATTTATACAAAGTACATATAACCTACTAATAGTCTTCTAGTTATAGTATATTACATCTAGTAGACTCCTAGGATACTTATGTTACACTTATATGTTTAGATATAATGCTACACTAGGTTAGTTTACATATACACGAGTCCTAGATGGACTCTATTAGCTGAATATCGCAACACTTCCCCTCAAGCTAGTGACAAGGTGGGATGTATATTCCTCGATTTCTTGTGAACATAGAAAAGTCTTAATTTGTTAATGCCTTGGTATGGATGTTTGCAAGCTGGTCCTTTGATCGTACAAAGTGTGTCACAAGTTGTCCTCTAGACACCTTCTCTTTGACAAAATCATAATCCATCTCCACATGCTTAGTTCTTGCATGTAGGACTAGATTCACAATTATGTATAGTGCACTAAAGTTTTCACAAAATAGTGTTGGTCCATCTCTCAAGTAAATACCTATATCTCTCAAAATGTATATGATCCATGTGATCACAACTGTTGTAGAGGAAAATGCCCTGTATTCAGCCTCAACACTTGACCTTGACATTGTGTATTATTTATTGGATGCGAAATATGCAATTTGCACCCAAGTATATTGAGTAACCAGTGGTTGATCTTCGTGTTGTAGTACACCCTCCCCAATTTGCATCTAAAAAACTATACAACCTGAGTGGTGATCTTGCAATATTCTTCAGACAAATTAAAGTGTGCCTTTCACATATCTTAGCATCCTTTTAACATCTTGGAAGTGTTCATTTGTAGGTGACTGCATAAACTGACTAACCATGTTGACTGCATGTGAGATATCAGGACTTGTTAATATGAGATACTGCAGGCTTCCCATAATGCTTCTATTAGAGAAGGCATCAGTTGTGCTTCATGTTGCCTGTTACAGTCCATGTTTTTGTGCCAATGGATTGCTGACTACTTTTGCAAGTGCCATGTCAGTCTTCTGAAGTAGTTCAGAGGCATACTTCCCTTGGCTTAAATGGATACCACCTTTGAAATAATGTACCTCAATTCCTAGGAAGAAGTGTAATGGTCCAAGGTCCTTTATAGAAAATTCTTTTACAAGATCATATATTATCTCTTGTATGAGTTCATCTGGACTTCCTGTAATTATAATGTCATCTACATATATAAGGAGAAGAATTATCCCTATCTTGTAATGAAGGATGAAAAAAGATGAGTCTGCTTTGCTGCATTTGAAGCCTAGATGAAGCAAGTGCAAGCTAAACGTGTCAAACCAGGCACTAGGTGCCTGTTTGAGACCATACAATGTCATTTTGAGAAAACACACATGTTTAGGATATCTAGTATCAACAAAGCCCAGAGGTTGGCTCATATACACCTATTCTTGAAGGTGTCCATGCAAGAAGGCATTTTTGACATCTAGCTTCCTGATAGGCCAGTGCAAACTTACAACAATTAAGAGAACTACTCTTATACTAGTAGCCTTGGTCACTGGACTAAAGGTCTCTTCAAAGTCAATACCTTCAAGTTGAGAGTACCCCTTTGCAACTAGCCTGGCTTTGTGCCTATCTATGGTACCATGAGAATTGAGTTTGGTCTTGAACACCCATCTTGAACCAATAACATTCATATCTGTAGCTTTAGGAAAAAGAATCCAGGTATGATTTTTGTGCATTGCATCAATCTCTTCATGCATAGCTGCACGCTAGTGTGGTGAAGAAAGATCTTGACTCATGGTTGGGCTCTACACTTGACTTTTCTATTGAAAGTGAATTGTGAGGTAGAGACATTTATCTGGCCTTGTGTCTTGTCAATATTTGATGGCCACTGGTATTTACTTCTTTAGATTGAGTTTTGTAGGATCAGCTTTAGGTGCACGAGCATTGATTTCTTCATGATTTGATGTCTCAGAATTACTATCAGCATCATCAGCTTCACTGTCAAGTAGCTCAGATGTAGGCTCAACAGTTGTATTGTCAAGCAGCTCTACAGGCTCAACAATTGTCCTGTTGGGCAGCTCAGGTGCAAGCTCATCAACAGTTTCAGGTATTGTCTCAATTGTATTGTCGGGAAGTAGAGGATAAGGATAAGCAATTGTCTCAGGTGCAGGCTCATCTGTGCGATGACATTGATCATTTAGCAACACTTCCCCTGAAGCATCAAGCTTATCCTACACATTGGGAAAAAACTTATAGTATGTAGCTATGTGATGTGAAGGTTGTGAGGAAGTAGGAAAGTCTCTTTGTACATAGGGTAGGTTAAGCTAATCGAAAACCACATGCCTAGAGATGTAAATGCTCCTAGTTTGGGGATAGTAACACCTATATTCTTTATGCAGACTGCTGTAACCAATGAACACACAGGGGAATGTCTTTGGAGAGAACTTGTTTTGGACACTGTTTTGACCTTTTATGTAGGGAAAAAAACTACAACCAAAGACCTTGAGACTATTATAGTCTGGAGGGGCACCATAAAGCTTAACAAATGGAATCCCATTCTTGAGAACTGATGAAGGCATCCTATTTATAAGAAACACTGTAGTGAGGAAAGCTTCAACCCATAAAAACTGATGTAGTTTAGCATGGAACAACATAGTCAATCAAATTCCACAATATGTCTATGTTTCTTTTCAAATATACCATTTTGTTCAAGAGTATGTGGACATGATATATGTCTAATAATACCATAGTTCTACAAATGATTAACAAAGTGAGTTTGAATGAATTTACCACCTCCATCACATTGAAATATTTTGATAGTCTTGGACAACTATTTTTCAACCATTTTCTGGAATTTAAGGAAAACTTCACAATACTCAGACTTCTTTCTTAAGGGATAAAATCAAGTATATCTTGTGTGATCATCAACAAAGATAATGTAATATCTCATATGTTGGGAAGACAGAATTGGTGCAGGACCCCAAAGATCACAATGTATTTTATGTAAAGGAAACTTCTCAACTTTATTTTTTGAACTAAATGGGACCTTACAACTTTTTCCTAATTGGCAACTAGTACAGATAGAAGGCACTTTATTCCAACTACTAACATTTATACTCTTATTGCTACTAAATTTTTTCAAAGACTTCAAACTAAGATGTCATAATCTAGAGTTCCAAATACTTTATGACTTCTTCTAATCTTGAGTTACTATCAAGGCATATAGGTTGTTGTCTTCTAGTTGATCGAGCCCTCCTGTGTTATACCCCTTGGCCAGTTGTGTCTCAGACATCTTGTTCTTTATAAGAAAACCAAACTCATCAAATAAAAGAGTTGCAGCATTATCATTTGCAATTTTACTAACAGACAAGAGATTTTTCTTGATTTTAGGAACAACTAGAATATATTTTATCTTCAAGCCTGACTTCTTTATGTTTCCAACATGATTGATATCTAACTATGATCCAATCCTAATAATTATCTTATTTTTCCCTTTATAAGTGTGGAAATTAGATAGATTACTTGTAGTATTTGTCATATGGGTGGTTGCACCAAAACCCAAGTACATGGCATCATCTATTCCTGAGTTATTTTGCAAGTTGACAGCAACTAAGACCTGAGGGAGATCTTCTTCAAATTGATATGAATAATCCCATCCGTCGAAGCACTTTAAGGTAGAATGATTATTTCTTCCACAGATGTGACAACATTCAGAGAAGAGCTTCCCTTTTATTAGTGTTTGCACCTTGCAAATTAGCCTGATTTGGGTTTGGGTTAGTCTGTCATGTAGGCTTGAAACCTCTTTCCTTTGAGTTGATGTTTGAGTTTCCTCTCCTTTGGTTATAGTTTCCTCTTCCCCTACCTCTTTGTGTAGCGAAATCCATGTTGTAGCTTTGTTGAGGCACCTCATCCTCTTCTTCCCTCATATCAAAACCTCTAAGGGAATTGTCAAACTGACTTATGGTGGGATAAGTAGCCTTTCCTAGCATGACAGTTCTAAAGTTCTTGTACTTGGAGCCTAATCTTCTTGCAAAGTTAATGAATTTGCTATCTTCATCAACTGGCTTGTGTATGGTAGAGAGTCCATCACATATGCCCTTGAACTCCTTCAAGTACTCATCAAGATTCTTTGTTCCAAGCTTAATATTTTGTAATTGTTACTTAAGCTAGAACTCCTTGTCCTTTGTTGCTTGAAGATATGTTTATTCCAAGCATTCTAATATCTCTTTGGCTGTTGTGCACCCTACAATGAGGTACATGCTCTCCGCAGTCATAGTTTTTGAGATCCAAGTCCTAATGAGGGTATATTGCTCTTCCCATTCTAGGCCAGGAGATTTCTCCTTCTCCTTTCCTTCAACAACCTTTTAAAGATCAACACTGTCTTGAGGTTCATGCTACTCAAGCTTTGCTTCCTGAACCAATTTTGTTACCTTAATAACTTGAATTAATTGAAAGATCTGAGTCCTCCAATTAAGGTAGTTAGTACATTTAAGCTTGACAAGACATGCGGCCATAAGATGATGCAGTAAGGCGGCTGATAGGGACAAGCATGTTGGGGTAGAAGAAGAGGCCATTTTTTGGATTAAGGATTTTGAGTGCGTGTGCAGCGTAGCTATGTTTCTATTGTAGCCCTGATACTATGAAGAATTGCACAGCCACAAGAGAATGGAGAAGGATCATACATTTCTAAATGATTGTTCTTTTACATCGTGTATGTATTTATACAGCAGTACACACGACCTACTAGTAGTCTTCTAGTTACAGTATATTAGGTCTAGTAAGCTCCTAGGATACTTATGCTACACTTATGTGTTTAGATATCATGCTAGACTAGGTTAGTTTACATATACACGAGTCCTAGATGAACTCTAGTAGCTGAATATCATAACATTCAACATGTAATCCCTGTTTACACAAGAAACCACCTTAGAATTTAAACACACCAACTCAGACACTCATGGACCAACATGTAAAATATCATCACAACAGATATGCTCGGTTCACTCATGGAACCAATACACATAACAATAATCAAACCCATACCTAGTATGGTACCCGATCCAACAATAATATAATTTATACCAAGCCAATCAAAACATAACCAGTACCAAGCGTGGTACCTGAGCCAACCAATGAATTATATCAGGCATGGTACCCAAGATAACCAAAGAATCATAGATATCACAACAATCACAACCAAAATGAATACATACCACACTTGCACAGCTAACAAGCATTTAAAACAGGTTCATTGGCTGAGATAGACATTCAAGATATCATTTAGCATTTATTCCATTTTTCTCTAAACATGTATTGTTGAAGAAATACTAGAGAAATAGTTAATATGCACACATAATGAAATTGGGTTACAAATTAACAATCATCGACCTCAATTCAACCCTGAATGCTCCACTGGACCTAAGCTTTCCTGTTTCTTGCAACCCTATCTTTATTGTCTTCTATGAACAAGAATGTAGTTCATAATAATCCAAAATGACCTATAAAATCATGGAATACCACTTAATACCAAACCCCAAGGCCAATTTCATGATCATTCCCCTCATTTGATTGCCTTCCCACCAAGAATTCACCTATTTATTACTAATTCTTTGGTTATACTAGTGAATTACGGTACAAGAATCCTCAATGAATAACTTAAACAAATAACCCAAAGTTCTACACCTTAACATTTCCTTTTTACAGTAGAAAATTCAACCTAGGTTAAGTTAAACCTCCCCAAAGCCTGTAACTAACAAGTGCTAGTTTACGAGGATAAAATACTTACCTTAACAAAGAATTTTTATGGAAAATTGGTCTAGTTTTCCCATAATTGCCACAACCATCTGCAAAACATTCTTATGGAATAATGAACATTTTTGGGGAAGCTTCTGCATTCATAAGAATTAACCCCGCTATAGCGGCACCACCATAGCGAAAACCTTTTGCTATAGTGGAGTTGACTGACTTTGACTCCCGCTATATCAGGAATTCCTATGCTATAGCGGCATTGTGGTATAATCACATGAATTCATTTCCAAAAAGTCCTACAGACTCCTTGATGCCTTAGCTAATAGAAAAACAATCTAAGACTTAATCATTTCACCCAATCTTTCCCCATATTTCCTGTAATGACCCTTTCGGTCATTTACACGTTTTTGCCTTTCTTGTACCATTAGAGCTTACTTGTAGCGGCCCAAGTCATTTATGGCTTGTCGGGACCGGTAGTTCGGTGCCCGGGCCGTTTGTTTGGTCTTTATGGCCGTTCCTCATTTTAGAGCTTCAACTTTGGAAATCATTGACTTTCATCAACATTCTTGGTAATATCAAAGAATTAAATCAAGGTTCTAGGTCAAAGGAATTCCTTACTTGAAAGTTTAAGTTAAAGAAATGCCTCGTGTAACACCTCGCCCGTTTGGAAGGTTTAAAGTAACCAGTGCCTTTGGGGTAAGACTAATAGAGTCTAATATATTAATAAGGATGTGTTATGAGGTATTATAATCGCAAAATGGTCGTATGATGAATTTTTAAGTCAAGCAAGTTGCGAAACAAAAGTCGGAAAAAGTTATTGTAAATTCCTTTAAGGAATTCTCTTCAAATTTGGGTTAAATGTCTTGGGGTGTTTCTACCTATCTATAAAGATTTAGTGGGCCCCCAATATACCAAATCGAACGTCTACGAGTCTAGTTTCTAACGTACTAAACCGTTCATCCATAAGACTTTATAATAGAGAGATATTTGCATTTTTGTAACACTGCACAAGCAGACACGTCAAGGTGGGGCCCACATCCTAAGTCGGTTCAGCTTATAAAAGCTGATTTCTCCTTCGTTTTAACTCATTTTTTTCACCCAAAATTCTTAGAAAATCAGTGGTAGAGTCCATAAATAATCCATGGACTTTGATACTTTCAATTCAAAAGTTTAATGGAAATTGCTCTACGTCGCGAGCTCGTCATTTTGGTATAGTTTTCCCCATCGATTTCATGGCGTATCTTCGTGGGTGTTGATGCAGCGAGCTAGCAGGTGTTTTCTGAGTATTTGGCAGTAGCTGTGGAGTTATTTTGGTGAGGTATCAATCCCGTATACTTATGTATTTGTTGGATCAAGTTTTTAAGCTTCTAGTTATCAAAAGTTGTTGTTGCCGATATCTTGTAGTAGTTTCTTGTTGATTTTGGATCTGTTTGTTGTTCCTGCAAGGAGGCAGGTTGTTAATCTTTGGATATTGAATATTTTTGTCAAGGAAATCTCTCCCCTACGACCCTCCTTCGTTATTATATGTTCTAGTATTGTTTTATGGATTTCTGAGCCACGAAGTGGTATTTTGGATTTGTGGCTTTGGACAGCCCCTTTATCTTGTTATGTTTGGTTATTGTTGTGGTGTTCTGGTTGTGGTAAGGTGCTGGAGGGATTGGGAAATTGTGCGATTCTTTTTGGGATTGCATACGGTAGTGATCGGATTGGACAACGTGAAGTACGCCTTGAAATAGTGCCTCGGGAGCTCGTCGCTCCTTTTAGATGTGGTTAACATATTATTGTTGTATTTAGCTGCCATTTCTTATTGTTATTGGACTCATTTTATGTTTTGGAGTTGGTTGGTCGCGAGTGTGACATTAACACCTTATCAAATGGCTATGGCTCGTTCTTGCAGCCTCATCGATTCTAGCAATTGTTCTATTACCTTGGTTGGTCAGCCTTCATAGAGACGCCTTTGGGGCTTCAGTTAAAAGTTTTCTTTTGTGATTTGGAGCTTCCAGCAGCAGTTCGAGTCTGGACGACGTCGTTCCCACAGCTAGTCATCGGATGACAGGTAGGTTATGGCTTTCCTAACTAGACTCTGCGAATATAGGCTATAACTGCATTAATTAACATCCTTAGGTGGGTTATTTTAGGTTTGTACCCCAGACCTTGTCCACCTTGTTCGTCCGCTATTTCATGCGTTATTTGTAGTATTCGCGTAGTATTGTATATTACCCTTGTGGTCCTGTGTGGCCTTGTATTCACTCTGGAACATAGATTGTGGGTTATTGGGGAATGTCCATGAATCTCGGACATAGAGATTATCCTTTTAGGCTGGTTATGTCTGCTGAGTAGCTGTTGGGCCTGTACAGAGCTCATAGGAGTTGTTGTGAGCCATTTTCCTACTTTTATATTTGTGTGCGAGCATATCATCCATGAAAAAGGTTTTCCCCTGCATGTTTTACTATAGTTTTGGCTGCGAGCCACTATCGACAGTTTTCCTAAATTTGCATAGCCCTGGGGGCCCATTTTTGGTACTGTTGATGATTGAAAAGGGGATTTTTGGATATTTTCGCACTGATTTTATTACTAGTATTAGTCTCTGCGAAGCAGAGCACCATACTTGATTTTATTGCTGATACTAGTCTCTGCTGGGCAGAGCACCAGACTTGATTTTATTACTGATACTAGTCTCTGCGGGGCGGAGCACTAGACTTGATTTACTACAGGTTTAGACCCGGTTACGCCCGGTCACCCTTGGAGGGGTTTTTGAGGCATTTTCTACTACTTTAGTCCTGGACGGGGTATGGGCATGCATACTTGAGACTGGGTCTCTATCTTGATCCCGGACTTGCTTTCGGATGACATATCTTGATACTGAGTTTTAGTATGGGATCGGGGACCTCCATGGACCTTGCCGCTCTGGGTCTGGGGCTTCGAGCTGTGTGCGCCAGAGAGAAGAGTATACAGTGGAGTAGAGGTATACAGGCTGAGTACTTCCATGGAACCTGCCTACTGTGCCTGATTGGCACCGGAGGAGGTACATACAGAGGTTCTATTTCACATCATATCATATCATACATTGGATTCCACCCTTGTTTGCTGTGTGTTCAGTGTACGCTTCGGTAGTATGGGATTATGGAGGGTTTGTTTTCACTTGATTATGTTCCTCGGTTGTATGGGCGGCCATTGGGACTGTAGGTTGACTATATTTAGTCATGTTTTTACTTAGAGCTTGTCTTGGCACCCGGTTCTTGAAAGATTAGTGATGGCTAGCCTGTTGAGGCTTTGGTTGTGGGATTTTTGGTTATTGAGAGGGCTTTAGAGTCCTATCTTATTGAGGCACTTTTGTGTGGCCTTCTGAGCAGAGTGTGAGACTCTGGTTTTATTCTTGTGGGACGTTGAGTGGTATATCTCGGTTATTATGGCCTAGTTATTTCATACTAGGGTTGTACTTGTGAGGTGATTTTGTGGTTATGATATCATATGATTGGATTGGTGTTATGATTTCCTTATACTGGTTGATTCTATTTTGAGTATGTTAGACTGCTCTCCATCTTTTCCTTCCACTTGAGGTCACCGGTATACCGCCATTTTTTCAACTCTCTCTCTACTTACTTATATTGTTGTACAAGGACTCCAGGTGCGTTCTTCTTTTCTTCACCAGTGATTCTGTGTGATTGTATCTCTGTGCTAGCATTTGTTACTTGAAGCTCTTGGTTATGGATAATTTGTGCTAGCTCCTTGTGCCTTGCTTATTGCTTCAGTGACTACCTTCTTGCTATCTGTTACTTACTGCTTTTATATCTTATATGCGCTCAGTCGACCGATGATACCTACTGAGTACCCGTGGTTTTGGTGCTCATACCATACTTCTGCACTTTTTGGTGCAGATATTAGCTGAGCTTTCGCTGTTGAACGCATTGGAGACTCGTGCAGATTTTTGATCTTCGAGACTAGGGTGAGCGCATGACGATCGGGGCTTGTCTACATCTCATCTGTTGTACTGTTGCTCCTTGTACTTTTGGAGGCAATTTATGTTGTATTTTGTTACTACTAGAACTTGTATTCTATTAGAAGCTTTTGTATTATTGATACCAAGTCTTGGGGTTGGTGTAGTTTCCTTTATCTATTTATATTCGAGTTTTGCTTTCGCTTATTTCTGCTTGCTGGTGCGTTTTTGTTAGGTAGTAGCCCATTACTAACCATTCTGGGCTACGGGAATTTGTTCGCCTACTGGGGGATTGTAGGTGCCATCATGACTTGAGAAATCGGGTCGTGACAGCTTGGTATCAAAGCTCTAGGTTCACCGGTGTCATGGTACAGAAGCAAGTGTCTAAGTAGAGTCTTGTGGATTGGTACGATGACGTCCGTATCCTATCTGCGGGAGGCTACAGGGCATTGTTAGGAAATATTTCATCTTCTTGGCTCCTCATTGTGCTTTCCTGGCTTTATTGACTTTTAAACTTCGGTTGTTCATTCATTCTCGAATTCCTCAGACGAATGCGATAGCGGTTGGTGCTGAGGCTTCTGTGCATGTTTCTTCAGTGCTTCCACTAGCGCCAGGACTTCAGAGTGAGGGTTTACCACACTAGATAGGGGTGTGGGGTCAGCCCAACCTTCGACTGGATTTATAGCGACCTCAGCGCTTCAGGACATCGTGGCTAGGACTCTGAGTCCTCTGGTGAGTGTTTCAGTACCTGGTTCTGTTAGTGGTGCTTCAGTTATAGTTGAGCTTTTAGTTTTTCAACAGGATTGTCTGTCGGTATTTGAGTACGAGGCAAGATTTTCTCGTCGGATTTCATCTGGTATAGGCTGTTTTTGGTGTGGTGAGCATGGGCACTTTGCTAGGAATTGCCCCACGATTGTGTATCCCAGACAACCTGGTTATTATCATTGTGGAGAGATTGGTTACCTTTATAGATATTTTCCCCGGCGAGGGCCGATTAGGCCTTTCGTTTCGACTACTCAGTCCAAAGTTATATCCCATCAGCTTGATACTACTCTTGGTGGGTCAGAGATAGAGGTTCCTGATATAGTTGCTCCAGGTTAGGCTTTTGCTACCTTCGACTTGTGATAGTCTTGCTCGCGTTGCGATTCTATCCCTTCTGTCATTTATTTTCTTATATGCCTACCTGCTATTTGTTTAAGTTGTTTGGCTACCCGAATTGTAGTAGCGATATGTTATTTTATTGGTAGTTTATTCTTTAGTAGTGGATGGGGGTAAGTTAGCCTTGAGAGGTATTTTCCCGGAGTTGTAGCTCATGGGTAGTTCTTGTTATTCTGTTTCTAGTTTGGTTACCCCTGTTTCATTGTGATTCTGGACTTTTGGTTGGGTTTCCCTTGTTGAGTTGTCCTAGATGGTTGTTGCCTAGGCCTTTATCTAGCATGGCTAGAGATCTGTGTGATGGTTTGGTGTATTACCGGGAGTTGGACGGAGTTGAGATTTTGCCTCAGTTGGGAGATATTCGTTATGCTAGTGTGCATAGATTGGTTTGGTCTCCCGAGTGTCTAGAGTCGACACTCTTTGTTGATTAGTTTAGGAGGTTGGTAGGTATGTGGGTTGTTCCCATATTCTCCTCCACTTCCTGATCCGTTGGGTGTTTTGTTGTATCCATACCTCCAGTGGGAATGAATCTTGATCGTAGTTCTTTTGATGAGCTCTTGATGTTGGCATCGTGATTGGGTCTTGACTTTAAGCACTTTCGACTAAGTGTTGATCGTAACCTCGTGGTTAGGTTGTATCTGTAAGCATTTCGGGTGAATGGGGCATCCGGCCCATTCTTCTCCTGCCTTATTGAATTTGACGTGTAGCTATGAGTAGTAAGGTAATGGCTTCAGGTTCTTATTCGAGAAAGGATTTGTAAGGTTTAGTATGTGCTAAGGAAGCATATTTGTTTAGTTGAAAAAGAAGGGAGATGACTCTTTGTTTGTGTTTAAGTGTCCTCGTAGTTGCCTGAGGTAGCGATGAAGGTTTGCTTTGGGATTGTGTGTTGGGGATTTGATCCAGCCGTCTACACATTGCCGTGGGTTTTCCATTGACTGTTTTTTGTTTCAGTAGCAGTTGTGGTGTTGGCAACTTGTATTTTCAGGCCTAGTTGGCTTGGGTTCTTAAGGGTTCATTGGCAGCATAAAGGTTCAACCAAGGCTTTGGTTGGCAGTTTTGAAAGTCCGTGTTCAGAATCATAACTTGGCAGGTTACATCGGATGGTTTGTGGCAGTTTCTATTTGGTTGCAGCATCCTAGTGCCGGGAGACAGTGGGTGTGGGAAACTTAGCTTATTTTACTTCAGTTGTGGATGCGGCTATTAGCCTTGGACACTAGTCCTTGGCTAACCTCTGCAAGAGGCGAGATATTCTAGATTTCAGCAGTGTTCTAGTTAGTACGAGGTTCTTCTACCATGGTTGGATAGACTCAGCGGCGTAAGTTTAAGCTTCAGCAGTGGTGTATGCTTTATGTGGTCAGCTTGTGCAGGTTAAGACTAGCGAGGGTATTTTGAGCTCTGATGATACGCAAAGACTGATAATAGCCATTCATTTGCCCAGGATTTGAAAGCTTGTTTAATTGATTCCTCCAGAGTTATTGTTTATGTGGGGTTCCACTGTTGGTTATACTCGACCAGTATAGACTAGAAGTTTGTTAGCATATATGCTTCGAAGTGGTTGGCTGTTTGCAGAACCAGTAGAGCGGTTGATTCGAGCAAAAGGAATGAATTGAAAGTATATTCAAAAATTTATATGGTTAGATGGTAACTTTGAACCCCAGGCTCCTTTTTCCTTTGCCTTCAGGGTGTTTGGACTTGATATTCGTGGCATGGTGTACTTCTTCCTGAGGTGAGATTCGTAAGGCGATTTCACATTCTAATGGTGTTCGAGTGTTCGGAGTAGCAGTAGTGTTTTCTAGAGTTGGGAGCTTGGCTCATGGTTACAGACTTTGTGGTAGGCTTACCACACTTCTTGCAGGATCGTGGTTTTGGTTTGGGTCTTTTGGGCAGATTGCCCTGGTTCATTCACTTTCAGCTGATTCAGTCCTGGCACGGTTCAGTTAGCAAATTTGATGTTAGAAAAAAATGTTCGTTCGTTCGTTGGTGGTCAGTCAAGGCAAGTAACTTCATTTTCAATGATATGCTACGGGTTGTTATCTTGGATGGCAAAGGCTAGTAGCCTATATCTTGGCTTAAAACACATTTGTACAATGGGTGACTTCGTTCATGGTAAAGTATAAGCAGGAACTATGGATCTCTGGTGTGTCAGTTGATGCTTCAAGGGTGGTTTGAGTGTTCAGCTTGTATGCAGATTCCTTTTTGTGGTGCTAAAGGATTCAGTTAAGAATAAAAAAAATGGGCTTTTGCGGAACAGCGGGTTCATGAGTTAGAGTTTTGGGTTGATGGATTTTCTTGTAAACATGGTATGGTTTTAAGGATTCGATTTTTGTGTGTTAATAACCTTGGTGCTCTGGTTTTGGTGTTGTGTAGGTGTTTTTTGGTTAAGATTCTCGAGGTTCATTTTGGGTTGGCAGATCTTTGGAGGTTGAAATCTAGCTTGGCTAGTAAGAAATTAACGCTTGGTTGCTTTCTTTGGTTCTGTTCTATTGGGTGCCATCTGGTCGCGGAGGTTACCCGAGTTGTCTGAGAGAGTAGTGAGGGAGTTGTATCCTCTATCCTTAAATATCTGGTATTTTTTCCTTCCTGACTTTCGGGGAAGAAAGTCTTTTTAGTAGTGGATGATGTAATGACCCTTCCGGTCATTTACACATTTTCTCCTTTCTTGTACCATTAGAACTTACTTGTAGCGGCCCAAGTCATTTATGGCTTGTTGGGACCATTTGTTTGGTCTTTTTGGCCGTTCCTCATTTTAGAGCTTCAACTTTAGAAATCGTTGACTTCCGTCAACATTCTTGGTAATATCAAAGAATTAAATCAAGGTTCTAGGTCAAAGGAATTCCTTACTCGAAAGTTCGAGTTAAAGAAATGCCTCGTGTAACACCTCGCCCGTTTGGAAGGTTTAAAGTAACCCGTGCCTTTGGGGTAAGACTAATAGAGTCTAATATACTAAGAAGAATGTGTTATGAGGTATTATAATCGCAAAATGGTCATATGATGAGTTTTGAAGTCAAGCAAGTTGCGAAACAAAAGTCGGAAAACGTTATTGTAAATTCCTTTAAGGAATTCTCTTCAAATTTGGATTAACTGTCTTGGGGTGTTTCTACCTATATATAAAGATTTAGTGGGCCCCCAATATACCAAATCGAAGGTCTACGAGTCTAGTTTCCAACGCACTAAACCGTTCATCTATACGACTTCAGAATAGAGAGATATTCACTTTTTTATAAGACTGCGCAAGTAGACACGTCAAGGTGGGGCCCATATCCTAAGTTGGTTCAGCTTATAAAAGCTGATTTCCCCTTCGTTTTAACTCATTTGTTTCACCCAAAATTCTTAGAAAATCAGAGGGAGAGTCCATAAATAATCCATGGACTTTGATCCTTTCAATTCAAAAGTTTAACGGAAGTTGCTCTACATCGCGAGCTCGTCATTTTGGTATAGTTTTCCCCGTTGATTTCATTGCGTATCTTCGTGGGTGTTGATGCAGCGAGCCAGCAGGTATTTTCTGAGTATTTGGCAGTATCTATGGAGTTATTTTTGTGAGGTATAGATCCCGTATACTTATCTATTTGTTGGATCAAGATTTTAAGCTTCTAGTTATGAAAAATTGTTGTTGCCGATATCTTGTAGTAGTTTCTTATTGATTTTGGATCTGTTTGTTGTTCCTCCAAGGAGGCAGGTTGTTAATCTTGGGATATTGAATATTTTTGTCAAGGAAATCTCTCCACTACGACCCTCCTTCGTTATTATATGTTCTAGTATTGTTTTATGGATTTCTGAGCCACGAAGTGGTATTTTGGATTTGTGGCTTTGGACAGCCCCTTTATCTTGTTATGTTTGGTTATTGTTGTGGTGTTCTGGTTGTGGTAAGGTGCTGGAGGGATTGGGAAATTGTGCAATTCTTTTTGGGGTCGCATACGGTAGTGATTGGATTGGACAATGTGAAGTAAGCCTTGAAATAGTGCCTCGGTAGCTCGTCGCTCCTTTGAGATGTGGTTAACATATTATTGTTGTATTTAGCTGCCATTTCTTATTGTTATTGGCCTCATTTTATTTTTTGGAGTTGGCTGGTCGCGAGTGTGAGATTAACACTTTATCAAATGGTTATGGCTCGTTCTTGCAGCCTCATCGATTCTAGCAATTGTTCTATTACCTTGGTTGGTCAGCCTTCATAGAGACGCCTTTGGGGCTTCAATTAAAAGTATTCTTTTGTGATTTGGAGCTTCCAGGAGCTGTTCGAGTCTGGACGATGCCTTTCCCGCAGCTAGTCATCGGATGACAGGTAGGTTATGGCTTTCCTACCTAGACTCTGCGAATATAGGCTATAACTACATTAATTAACATCCTTGGGTGGGTTATTATAGGTTGGTACCCCAGACCTTGTCCACCTTGTTCGTCCGTTATTTTGTGCGTTGTTTGTAGTATTCGCGTAGTATTGTATATTATCCGTGTTGTCCTGTGTGGCCTTGTATTCACTATGGAACATATATGGTGGGTTATTAGGGAATGTCCGCAAATCCCGGACATAGAGATTATCCTTTTAGGCTGGTTATGTCTGCTGAGTAGCTGTTGGGCCTGTATAGGGCTGATAGGAGTTGTTGTGAGCCATTTGGATACTTTTATATTTGTGTGCGAGCATATCATCCATGAAAAAGGTTTTCCCCTGCATGTTTTACTATAGTTTTGGCTGCAAGCCACTACCGACAGTTTTCCTAAATTTTCATAGCCCTGGGGGCCCATTTTTGGTACTGTTGATGATTGAAAAGGAGATTTTTAGATATTTTCGTACTGATTTTATTACTGGTATTAGTCTCTGCGGGGCAGAGAACCAGACTTGATTTTATTGCTGATACTAGTCTCTGCGGGGCAGAGCACCAGACTTGATTTTATTACTGATACTAGTCTTTGCGGGGCGGAACACTAGACTTGATTTACCATAGTTTTAGACCCGGTTACGCCCGGTCACCCTTGGAGGGGGTTTTGAGGCATTTTCTACTACTTCAGTCCTGGACGGGGTCTGGGTATGCATACTTGAGACTGGGTCTCTATCTTGATCCCGGACTTGCTTCCGGATGACATATCTTGATACTGAGTTTTAGTATGGGGTCGGGGACCTCCATGGACCTTGCCGCTCTGGCCTGGGGCTTCGGGCTGCGTGCGCCAGAGGGAAGGGTATACGGTTGAGTAAAGGTATACAGGCTGAGTCATTCTATGGAACCTGCTTGCTGGGCCTGATTGGCACCGGGGGAGGTACATACAGAGGTTCTATTTCACATCGTATCATATCATGCATTGGATTCCACCCTTGTTTGATGTGTGTTCAGTGTATGCTTCGGTAGTATGGGATGTCGGAGGGCTTGTTTTCACTTGATTGTGTTCCTCGGTTGTATGGGTGGCCGTTGGGACTGTAGGTAGACTATATTTACTCCTGTTTTTACTTAGAGCTTGTCTTGGCACCCGGTTCTTGAAAGATTAGTGATGGCTAGCCTGTTGAGGCTTTGGTTGTGTGATTTTTGGTTATTGAGAGGGCTTTAGAGTCCTATCTTATTGAGGCAATTTTGTGTGGCCTTTTGAGCAGAGTGTGAGACTCTGGTTCTATTCTTGTGGGAAGCTGAGTGGTATCTCTCGATTATTGTGGCCTAGTTATTTCATCCTAGGGTTGTACTTGTGAGGTGATTCCCTGGTTATGCTATTATATGATTGGATTGGTGTTATGATTTTCTTATACTGGTTGATTCCATTTTGAGTATGTTAGACTGCTCTCCGTCTTTTCCTTCCACTTGAGGTTACTGGTATACCGCCATTTTCTCAACTCTCTCTCTACTTAATTATATTGTTGTACAAGGACTCCAGGTGCGTTCTTATTTCCTTCACCAGTGATTATGTGTGATTGTATCTCTGTGCTAGCATGTGTTACTTGAAGCTCTTGGTTATGGATGATCTGTGCTAGCTGCTTGTGCCTTGCTTATTGCTTCAGTGACTACCTTCTTGCTATCTGTTACTTACTTTTTTTATATCTAATGCGCTCAGTCGGCCGATGATACCTATTGAGTAGCCATGGTTTTGGTGCTCATACCATACTTCTGCACTTTTTGGTGCAGATATTAGGTGAGCTTTCACTGTTGAACGCATTGTAGACTCGTGCAGATTTTTGATCTTCGAGACTAGGGTGAGCACATGACGGTCGGGGCTTGTCTGCATCTCATCTGTTGTACTGTTTCTCCTTGTACTTTCGGAGGCAATTTATGTTGTATTTTGTTATTACTAGCACTTGTATTCTATTAGAAGCTTCTGTACTATTGATACCAAGTCTTGGGGTTGGTATAGTTTCCTTTATGTATTTATATTCGAGTTTTGCTTTCGCTTATTTTTGCTTGCTGGTGCGTTTTTGTTAGGTAGTAGCCCATTACTAACCGTTCTGGGCTACGGAAATTGGTTCGCCTACTGGGGGATTGTAGGTGCCATCATGACTTGAGAAATTAGGTCGTGACATTTCCCTAGATCTCACCTTGCTCAGATTTTGTCCAAGACTAGCCTAGCCCAAAATTTTAAAATTCCAAACCCAGAAGATTTCTACCCTAATTTCTTGCATGAATAACTCATCCATAATGATAGAAAAAGTCATTACAGAGACTTAGAGTTTATGGTTGGTGACCGTGTATTCCTTAGAGTATCCCCCATGAAGGGCCTGAGGAGGTTCTGGAGGAGGGATAAGCTCAGTCCTAGGTCTATTGGGTTGTTTGAGATCCTTCGTTACATTGGAGAGGTTGCTTTTAAGTTGGCACTACCTCCTTCTATTTTTGGTGTTCATCCAGTTTTACATATTTATATGCTACAACGATATGTTCAATATAAGTCTCATGTGCTTCAATAGGATTTGGTTCAATTGGATGAGTCTCTAGCCTTTGAAGAGGAGCCAATTGTTATTTTGGATAGGCAGGTTAGAAAGTTGAGGTCCAAGGAGATTTTGTAAGTTCAGTGGAGGCATCGTCTTATCAAGGAGGCTACTTGGGAGATCAAGACTGACATGCAGACCCGCTATCCTCACCTTTTCAAGCCTTTATGTACCTTCATTTCTTTAACTTTTGAGGTCGAAAGTTGTGTTAGTAGTGGATGTTATAATGATCCTCTAGGTCGTTTCCTTGTTTTTGTGCTTTTTCTGTGGTTTTAGCTTTCTTACATCGGCTATAGGTCATTTATGAATTGCCGAGTCTGACAGTTTTGTTTTCGGGAAGTTTGTTTGTGTTTTAATCCCATTTCCCTATTTTCTAACTCTTAAAGATGATAAAGTTAACTTTGATCAACGTTCTGGGAAGACATCCTTGGATGGAAATTCCGTCAGTGCTATTAGCTCAGAAAAATTAACTTTGGGCTAGATGGACTTTTGATTAGGGTCTCGAGGCTTCCGGACTCATTTTAGGATATTGTATTCTATTTTGGTAAAAGTTAGTTCTAAGGCGTGGGGCCTGCTTCTTGTTAAAACATTCTCCATTGGGAATTTTGTAATATTCGTTAAGTCAGAAATACCATGTTGGTAGGGTAGCATAGTTCATTTGCATCTGCGAGACCCTGGATGAATTCCAAGGGTCCATCCAGTGACTTTTTAAGTTGCCAAAAGTTGTTATTGGTCGGTTCCTATTGCAGCAATAGCCAACCCTTCTCCTAAGTGAGGGGGAAGGGGGAGGTTGGCTGCATACGTGAAGAAGAGGTGTCGGGCATACTGCCTTTTCCCTTTGCCTATGCGAGGCCCTTGCCGCCTACAGATAGCTCTCGTGCATGGTGGCCAGCGCACGGGCACTCAGAAGGTATTAAAGGGCCCGCCTCCCTTTTAACTTCACATTTGCAATGGCCAGGCCTTCTATGCGATTGTCTCTTACGAGGTGGCCTACCCACGTGTAAGAAGGCCTAGCCTGGCAGCTATATATATGTTTCAACTTTTTTTCATCTCCAACATTCCATAGATTCTCCATTATTTTGAGCTTCCAATAGCTGGTTTATGATTGGTTTTCAGCCTCAATTGTTCTTGTAAGTTCATCCTATGTCCCTTTTCTTTTTCTGTTAACTCCTTGTTAAATTCCTTGATCAAAATGGACTACGGGGCTGTTTTAGGCCCCAAAATGAGACTTGTTCATGCTCAAATATTGGCATGAGTTTATAAACCCATTGCGAACATAATTGATCTTTTTTTATTTTTCATTACGTGGGCCCCAAGGGTCATTTTCCGACCTGATGTCTGGCCTAAAATTTCATATAGCAATATAAGTGTCATTCTTCTCATCTTGACACCTGGATTGTGTTCATGAGAGTGTGGCAACATTTTGAGGTAGTTCGAAAGGAGAAGGCACATGAGTGATGGTTTGTGCTTGGCTTAGTTAAATTTTATATGTTATGAGTTGCATAAACATTAGGCTAGGTTTTATGTTATAATTAGGCTTAAATCCTGTTTTCTTCCTATTTTTGGCCATTTTTGAGATTGTAGAATAGCAATACCATGTTTACCCTTAGTTTAGGAGCTTGTGATTTGTTGTGGCTAGCCTAGAAATCCTTAGAATAACTTAGGGAGGTTTTAGAGGTAGCATAGGTGCTTTTACTTGTTTTCTTGCTTTATTTCTATTTATGCCCGTTTATTTTCTGTATTTGTGTATCTATGGTCCCGAGGCCATAGCGTGGATCCGATGGAGTTTCAGGTCAGTTACCTTATTTGGAGGGTGTTTTACCATGGTTAATTTGGTATTCTCTAAATTTGGCATCATATCTCATGCTTCATTGCATGGAAAATGGTTTGAAAATGATAGAAATATGAGATTTTTGGTTCAAATGTGAGATTTTTAGTTAACCATTGATTATCAAAAGAAAGGAAAGTATCATTCCTTATACTTGAATGAAAGTATCCCTGCTTATGACGGTCTGATGGACGTTTTTAGACCTTTTCTACATTTACGTTTCTGTTGATGAGTCCGAGGCATAATTCAAGGCAGCCCAAGGAGTTCATAGCCTATTTTATTTTTATGCATATATTGATAAGCGCGAGGTTAAATTCCGAGCGCGGAGGGTACCATATACCGGGTTTTACTTCTACATTGGCCATATTTTGCATTGTCAATATTTGGCAGCACATCATCTCACATTGCATCGCATTGCATTGCATTGCTTATATGTACTTGGAGTGACATTTCTTTTATTATCATTATTATCTTCATCGTCAGTTTAGATAGTTTTGTTTTCTGTTGATAACTAGATTTGGGTGGATCCCTGTAGTTAGTTTACCTTCTTGTGTTATAATATATATTATCCTTCTAAGCTTGATCGACCTATGATGCCTACTAATAACCCCTTAGTTTGTTACTCATACTGCACTTTGCATCTTTTTCTAATGCAATACCTAGTATGAGCCACCCTCATTGACCCTCCAGTCGTTCGTGCCCAGCGAATATTTGAATCGTGGTCAGCTCTTTGTATTTGGAGGTCCTTTACTGCTTTCCATATATCTATCTATCTATATTTTTTATTTTAGATAGACAACACTTGTTGTTTAGCTATTCCATACTTTAGATGCTCTTGTACCGGTGACACCAGGTCTGAGGTTGGTCCTTGTATGTGTTGTCTTCTCGATCACTTTAGGGACATTTTTGTATTTTTGGTACTATTGGTATGCATCTATACCGTTGGCGCCTATTTCCTTATATATTTCCCTTCCGCTTCCTTATTAAATTGTTTTAATATATTTATGCATTTTTGGTTGGTTTGCCTACTGGGGGAGGGGGGTTAGTAGGTGCAATCACGGTCCAATTTTGGGTCGTGATAAATATTGAGATCTAGAATAAAATTTATATCTTACTACCCTACTATTTCACAACCTTAGTAGAAGATATAGTTAATCATGCCTGAGATTAAACTATGAGAATAATAAGTTAAAGAATTCATAATCTTACTGGTGAATCAAAGATTAAAAGATTAATGTCATTCTTGTTCTTGGCAAACGATGGAAAGAATATTGAAACTTGAACTACAAAAACAAAAAAAATTGAATAATAATGTAGTCTTTTTGAAAAATAAACCTGCATAGTCTATTTATAATGACTCACAAAGTTGGAATCCTAAGTATTATCAAATAAGTCCACCAATATGATTTGTGACCCAATCTGTGAACGAAAACTGATATGCAGTACATGGATTGCCTTTAAAGTCTTGATCAATGGCTTATTAGGGTTTTTGTACTTCTTTTCATGGACTAACATACGAATTGTATTTTTATTTGTAATTTGCAAGTCCAATCATAAGTTCACCTGCAAGCTTGATTTTCTCCACATGTACAAGTCGTAAACCAGACATGTGGTCGTACTTTGCCTCATAAAATGACTAGCTCTATATGGTCCTTTTGATAACTTCTCATAATATTCATACAACTTAACATGCAATCCATGACTTATTCTACAATCATATATCATCCTATTTCTGGCAGTTCTCTATCTTTTCCTTCTTTTGGCCATCGTGACTTCTAGCATTAAAACATATAAAAATAAGCATAAGAACATATAAAACATCAAGTAAAAGATATAGGATGTTCCCTAATTTAAAGGCATATCAATATCCCAACTTAAGGCCTTTGTTTGTCCTCAAACAAGTCACACATGACTCTATATTACAACTACGGCTACATAAAACAAAATAAGTTTTCTGCAATGGTTGTAAGAAATTTCTACCAGCATTCACTTTTAAACTAATGTTTTTTGGCCCCTCAATTTAACAACTTTTTAGGTTGTATTGATTCACTGCGGATTGACAAAACTAATAATGCATCCTTAATCTGTGACAATATACTTTATTCACTATATAATGCATACAAGAGACACAGTTTGGGTAGTTAAGTTATTTAGCTATATTTTTTATCTAAGTGCCTTCACAAAGACAAATGAAATGTCCAAAAATAACGCACATATATACAGTGAAAATGCAACAATGAAACAGAAGAGAGGATAAAACACTTACACTCATAATAAATTCATATGTTACACATGCATACACAATAAGCATGCCCTTAATTTCTATCGTCACTATCTTTGGAAGACTCTATTGAGATCACATAAGAACTTTTCTAAGATTGTAATGTAAAATTCGGAACGGGTATGATTCATATTTTAGAAAATAGTGCCTACGACCTCTTTGAACACTTACACTGTTCATTTTTATCCCTTTTTATTTTTCATCCTTTCTTCTTCTTCTTCTTTGTATGTACCAAAAAACTCAATTTTCATGGGCTTTCAGTAAGAGGAAGTATTTTTATTTTATATGTCATGTGTCAATACATTTACACATGCACTTGTTTCCTCCTACTTTAGCCCTTTCAACACGATCAGTGGTTGAGATTAAGAACCCCAATATTATTGGGTCCCTTCCTTCTCTGTGGGGGGTAGGTTGACCATCATCCAGCAATATTAGCAGAGCATTGATTATTCAATGAAGAACTAGGTTTTCCTCCTTCATATATTAATGTACCAGGTCGAACACATGTTTTCAAGTTATCTGGTGTAAGGATAAGTGCATGTGAGGGATATGTGTATCTTGTCACAAAATCAAGGATATCCTTAGGTGAATTTGAAATTTGAACATATGAAGAGAAAGAGGGGTGGGTTTTGGGATGATCATTTTCCTCTTATAAAATTAGCTTATAACAATAACTATCAGGCCTGCATCAATATGTCACCATATGATTCAATGTACGAGCAAAAGTGTAGGTCTCTTGTTAAGTTTGTTTAAATTAGGTAAGGATTAACTACTAGCAGGAGACTTGGTCCATAAGGTTATGTAGAAGTTTCAAATAATTCAGGAGCGACTGAAGATGGCTCAGAGTTGTAAAAAGTCCTATTCAAATGTGTCATGCCCCGAGCCTACTGTCACGACCCAAGTCTACACCCTTGAAGTAACATGGTGCTTAGAGCTACAAGCAACCCAAATCTAACCCATGTGATGGCATAATACTAAAAAATTCATATATTTAAAACTGAGGGAAAGCTAAATTGAAAAAAAAAGGTTTTGAAATTGAACTAAATAATGTCTGAAATAATATTAAGTCAGAAAAATAAAACCAACAGAGGTAAGCCAAATATTTGACTCTATGTCTGAAATCCCGTACTACTGATGAGCAGCTGAACAAGTCCCTAGCTAACTCTAAAAGTGGAAAATAAAGGTACTATAGAAAATGCCATAAAATCCATCCTCGGATTATAAGGACTCACAACTAGTAACCACTGATATGGCACTGAACCGTACTAGCTTCAATGCTAAAAATGAATGTCCAAACTTCATATCATAATATGATACAACACAAAGAAGTATGCGGTCTATACTTTGAATATACTGAACATGAGACATATAAAAAGTTATTAATAACTAGACATGCTGAAGATATTGAGATATTATACTGACATGCAAGCCAATGCAAAAGCGGAACTGTAGCACAATGACCCCAATCATAATATAATGATGAGTAATTTTAAAGATAATTAGAAGTACAAATCATGACGAGATGGAACTGAGCTGAGCTGAGGATCATGTACAATCTACTAAATCTGAGTCAGTGGGAAAGTCTATTAACCAACATAAACCACGTGAGATAAATGTGGAGTCCAATGTATATGCCCCATCTAAAAGACCCAATATACCTTGTCAAGGTATAAAGGCATGACTGGCATGATCAGAAAAACTGAGCCTAACTGGGGGATAAATAGACCTACAATGGCACGTAGTTCTGAAACTACGGTTGAAATTGGAACCCTAGTTTAAATCTGTGCTAAGTACTACTCCCAAACTGATTATACTAATAGCTCTTTTAAAACCAATGTTCTGAAAACTAGGCAAGAACTTAACTGTGCTGAACTAATTTTTGAATGACTAAATGCTAAAAATTGACTAAGTTCTATTTAAACTGAATGCTGAAAATGTAAGATATATTCTAAAGGAAAAGCTAAATTATAAGAAAATATTGTAAAGTTAGGCTAAATTCATTTCTCCTAATATCTAGTGGACTGACCCTCTAGGTCATTTTCTTGTTTTTCATGCTTTTTCTACATTTTGAGCCTTCCCACAGAAACTACATTTTATTTATAACTTGACGGGATTGATGGTATGGTTATCGGGTAGTTCATTTGTGTTTTAAACCCATTTTTCTATTTTGAAATTCTTAAATCTGGTAGAGTTGAAATTGGTCAACATTCGGAGATGAAAGCCTCGGATGGAAATTCTGTTAGTATTGTTAGCTCCGGAACATTGACTTTCGGCTAGTAGGACCAGTGGTTCAGGTCCTGAGGCTTTCAGACTAATTATGAGCTATTGGGTTCCTTTTGGTTAAAATTTTGGTCTTGAGCGTGGGGCCCACTTTTTGTTAAAACAATCTTCATTGGGAATTTCACCATTTTTTTTGAGTCCAGAATTCCATTTTTGATAGGGTAGCATAGTTTGTTTTTATCCGCGGGACCCCAGATGAATCCCGAGGGTCAATCCGAGGCATTTTGAGATGGGGAAAGATTTTTGGTTTGTTGTAATTGCTGCAGTACTACTCAACCCTTCCTCTATGCGAGAAGTCGACTGCATATGTTATTGCCAGCCGCTTACATGCAGAAGGCACTCAAGGCCATGCCTGCCTCTGCCCTTCGCCCTCGCGTGGCCTTGGCTGCCTTTGCGTGCCCGCGTGCACGGTGGCCAGCCCGCGTGCACGCTGAAGAGGTGACAGGCCCCGTCTCCACTTGCCCTTCAGTGCACGAGGGAAAGGCCACCTATGTGAGGCCACTGCCCAGTGGCCTACCCACATGCACAAAGGCCTGTGCCTCGCAGTTATATATATGATAAACTTCGGTTTCATCTCCAAAATTAAAAATTCTCCATTTATTTTAAGCTTGAAGTACTAGTTTAAGATCTAGAATTCACCTCCTATATTCTGGTATATTCAACTTAATTCCCCTTCCCTGTTCCATCATTTTATTCATGTTATCTTCCGTTTAAATTCCATTAGTCCCTTCTTAAAAACTCTTGATCAAGTGGACTTTTGGGGCTGTTTTGGGCCTCAAAACGAGTCCAGTTTGCGCTCAAATTATGGGCATGGGTATATAAACTTGTTGCAAACATAGTTGTAATATTTGTTTTTCATTTCGTTGCTCAGGCCCTAGGGGTTATTTTCTGCCCCGGTTTTCAAACAGAATTTCCCTATAGCAATATGAGTGTCATTCTTTTTGTTTTGACACCTAGTTTATGTTCTTGATAGTGTCAAAGAATTCCAAGGCTATTCGATAGTGGAAACCACACGAGTGATGGTTCGTGCTTACCGTTCATCCCCGAGGTAGCTTACAATTTATTTATCTTAGAGCTGGCTTAGTTAGATTTTATATGTTATGAGTGGCATGAACGTTAGGCTAGGTATTAGGTTAGAATTAGGCTTAAATCATGTTATCCATATATCTTTTGCCATTTTTGGGACTGTAGAATACCAATATCAAGTTTATCCTTAGTTTAGGACCTTTTAATTTGTTGTGGCTTTCCTAGAATCCATAAAATAATTTAAGCAGGTTTTATAGGTAGAGTAGGTGTTTTTACTTATTTTTCTTGCTTTATTACCATTTTCGCTCGTTTTTTACCATTATTGTATAACTGTGGGCCCGAGGCCATAGCATGAATTGGATGGAGTTCTAGGTACGTTGTCTTATTTGGAGGGTATTTTACCCTGGTTTCTTATAAGTATATGATATTCTCTGAATTTGGCATCATATCTGATACTACATTGTATGGCAAATGGTTAGGAAATGAAAGAAATATGAGATTTTCGGTTCAAACTTTGAAATCTTCTACTTAACTACTGGTTTTCGAAAGGAAGGAAAGTACCACTACTTATGGTGGTCCAAGAGATGGTTTTGGACCCTTTCTCCATTTACTTGTCAGTTGATGAGCTCAATGCATTATTCTGGACGGCTCGAGGAACACATATCCGGGTTTAATTTTATGCATATGTTGATAAGCTGAAGGTTAAATTTAGGGCATCTGGGGTACTAGATACCATGTTTTACTTTTCTGCATTGGCCTTATTTTGCATCATATAATCTCACAATGCATTGCATTATTTATGTGTACTTGGAGTACATTTGCCTTTACTATCATTATTATATTCTTGAACAACTTAGAATGTTATCTTTCTCCATTGATAACTAGATTCAGGTGGATCCCTATAGTTAGTATTCTTTGTTGTGTCTTGTAACATAAACTATCTTTCTGAACTCGATCGGCCTATGTTGCCTACTGGGTACCTATTTTTTAGGTACTCATAATACACTCTGCATCTTTTTCTAATGCAGCACCTAGTATGATCTACCCTCGTTGACCTTCCAGTCATTCGTGGTCAACTGTTGTTCAGATTGTGGTGAGCTCCTAGTGTCTGGAATACTTTATTGCTTTCTATCTACATTTTAGTCCATATTTTGTATTTTGGATAGGCATCACTTATCGTATAGTGTTATTTCATACTTTAGATGCTCTTGTACTGGTGACACCAGGTCCGAGGTTGGTCTTTGTGTATGTTTGTCATCTCGATCACTTTGTGTCACGACCCAACCTATAGGGCAGTGCGGGCTCCTACTCTAACCACCTAGATAGACGAACCCTCACTCCCTGTCCAACAGGTAACAAGCGGAATTAAAGTAAACCATTAAATTAAACCACCTTTATACATGAATGGAATCCTTTCTTTACCAAAATCCTGTTCATAAATAGACTACATAAGAAATGCGGAAAAAACTTTACAACATTTAAAAGAACACCCTCCCCTAGGATCTAGTCTAAACAGGTACAAGAGCTACTACAAGATGACCCAAAGAGATAAAAGATCCAACTTCCTCCATGGTAATCGAAGACAAAAGTTGCTGGAAATCTCATCGTTGCGAACTTATGAAACGTCACCAACCTGGAACCAGACTATACAAAAAGATATAGCAAGAGTAGAGTCAGTACAAACACACATACTGGTAGGCATCATCGGTCGACCCGAATCCACTCCTACCATCATATAAGAAATACAAGGAAAGTACATGACTGAAATTAAAAAATTGGGTTTCCACCCCTATGTTCTTCTGCTGCCAACTCCCTCATTCTCAAGGCTTCCAAGTCACACTAACCTTAGACTTCCTAAGCCTTACCTTGTCCCCGACTTCCCAAGTCATCTTTCCCTTCGCAGATGTCCATGCCCATGCCTAGACTACCCTTCCCTTACCTAAGTACACTGTTCTAACTATCCTTCTGACTTAGCCCGGCTAACTGCCCAACTCAACCATTTATACTCGTAACATTGCTCACCAGGGTCCCACCCTCCACGGATCTCTAGTAAACCTTCTAATAAATGAGCAAAAGCCAGGACCACAACCCCAGACTCTCAGTCTATCCACCACATGCAATCCACCCAGCAACCCTTGCTACGTTTAATGACATCCCTGGAGTTACCTCTAATCCCCTTATGGTACATGAACCGGACCCTCCAAGGATCCCCTTAACCACAACCAAGTGCCCAACCTGCTACCCCGGTATATACCCAGACCAACCCTTAGCTCAACAACCATAATTAACCCCTGACCTCCCTTAGCTTATTAACCATGATAATTCATGATCGCCATTATTACACTTAATGACATTGATTTATGAGCACAGAACATCTTTTAACTAGTCCGGACCCACTCGGATCCCCCTCAAATATCTGGTGTTAACATGACAAACCCGGTCTACCCCAAGACCAAATAATAATATAATATAGCAACCCGACCTTCACAAAGACCAACTCACAATATACTACAGCAACCTGACCCACACCAAGACCAACTAGTAATATAACATAGCAACCCGGCCTACACCAAGACGAAACTAATAATATCACATAGCAACCCGGTCTACACCAAGACCCAAGTAGTAATATAACATAGCAACCCGGCCTACACCAAGACCAAACTAATAATATCTCATAGCAACCCGGCCTACACCAAGACCCAAATAGTAATATAACATAGCAACCTAGCCTACACCAAGACCAAACTAATAATATACTATAACAACCCGGCCTACACCAAGACCAACTAATAACCTGTTATAACAACCCGGCCTACACCAAGACCAAATAAATAATATGTGATAACAACCCGGCCTACACAAAGACCAAACTAATAATATGTTATAACAACCTGTCCTACACCAAGACCAAACTAATAATATTTTATAACAACCCGGCCTACACCAAGACCCACTCAATAGATATAACAGGATTCCCGGTCACTTAAGGACCACCAACAATCATCACATTTTCAATGAGATAGCTCGGTCCACTCATGGAACCAATAACATTCAATGAAACACAATAATCACAATGCAATATGCAATAAAGTAAACCCATACCAGGCGTGGTACCTGAGCCAACAGAATAGTAAAATGTACCAAGCGTGGTACCTGAGCCAACCGAATAGTAACCTGTACCAGGCGTGGTACTCGAGCTAACCGAATGTTATTCCCATACCAGGCGTAGTACCTGAGCCAACTGAATGTCAATAAACCACAGTCAATAAATGAATACACACAACTTGTAAAACCAACAAGTAATCACCGTTCAAATCATAGACTCTAACCAGGGACCTAGACATTCCACACAATTTCCCTAAGCAATGTAATGCATACAATCACTTAGACATGAGTACATCAATATACACATTCACAGAAAATCATAAGCCATCACCTACCCCTTTCCGGGTACAACTACAAACCATCAATTCCCATCCGAAGACTATTCCCCGGTTCACCCTTTTTATTTAAACATGTAACTAGCGATTTCCCTTTTTAGATAAACACATAAGCATGTGACACGCTTCCCTTTTCTAACCTTAGCCAGACCGCTGCTAAGCCTCAAGAAATAAACATTCCTGAAACCCCACCTAGGAGCTTCATATTCCCATTCCCGTTCTCCCAAACACTTCCCAGGTTCCCCGAACCTTCCTGACACGCTAGTCCCTCAACCCATCATTTTATCACAACAATATGAATAAGTTGAACACGTAATACCATTCATAAGACCAGCCATTCCATACATCTTAGAAACAACACAACCAATCCTGAATCTTCTTGACTCCGTGCCCGGAGGCCTAAAATATGGATTCTACGTTTCTACTATACAACAAGTACGAAAAGTAAATGGGTCTAACTACTCATAAAAACCTAGCCTACCTGGATGCGATTAAGCTGTAACGGTGCATTTATGGCTCAGTGAAGGCATTCCTGGCAGTCCTGTAGGCCCGAATCCGTGGTTTCGTATCCCTTTTACCAGAATGCCTCCTCCCCAAAGCTCCTAAGCATTGGAGCAACCTAGGAGGGTTTTTGGAGTAACCCTCGTCTATTTATGGGACTGAATGGGAGAGAATCAAATTAAAATCTCGTTTTCTTGGATTTTCTAATTTTGTCGCTCCGCTATTGCAGTCCCGCTGTAGCGGGCGGCTTCCGCTATAGCGGTCTTAAGTAGGGTTGACCGCCATTGACCACTGCTATAGAGGTAATTTCCACCCCTATCACGCACAGTTGCACTCGCCACGGACAGAATGTTTGGATGTTTTCCAGTTTTGGCTATTTTACAACACACCTGCTTCCCCCGATGACCTTAAGCAACCCTTTCACATCAAACGCAATTCCGGAAGTTCTACTTACCCAAATTTGATTCTGAAAAGTCCCCCGGACTCCCTATGCCTTGGCTAGCGGGAAACTAGATTAACCCAAGAAACCTAGACCAATCCATACCCGGATTTCCCTAGACTCCACCTCTCTCCAAAATCGACTGAGGATAGCCAAGCCCAGAATTTCACTCCCAAACTCGATGTTTTCTAACTCTAAGACCTGGCACGATTGGACTATCCATAATGACGGACCCAGTTGTTACAACAGATACTAATTTACCCATTGTTTGTCCTCGAATGATCTCTATAGTGGAGGGAAGAACAAGCTCATCCCTCAATCTTATTGCTCTACCATAACAGCGTAAATATAACCTTACGCAAACCACTGAAACTTTTGAATCCCTTGGTATACCTAACTCAGCCAAAAATTTAACTCACTTCTCATCTAACAAGGAATCCCATCATTCGAGCAACACAAGGAAACTATATTACCCCTCCCCGAGTGCCCAAGAAATCTAGGGTCTAATTGAAACACCGGAGCCAAAGAACTGAAGTAACGAACAAAACAGTTTTTCCCTACCAAGGGGACTAGATCCCACCATGGCGATCCCTTTCCCACTATACTCGGAGTTCTACTAGCCCAAACTCCATTCCAGAAGTTTCCTACGGGGTACTATGCCCCTCACATGTCATCCTGTCACCTTACCCCTATCAAAGCTATGCCCCGAGGCACCACGTATCTCTAGACCACGCAACAATGAGGATTTCATTTGGCTCACCCTACCTTGAGATTTTCATCAACTCTCATCTTGGGAGGGGAATTTTCTCCCCGAGCGCTTTCACCCTAACCAATGCTATGGAAAGAACACGCTCACCACGTAACGAGCAGTAACACTAGGTATTATCATGGTCACAAGAGACACAATAATGCTAACAAAACCCATTTAATAACTCCGCTCCTTCAATCGACCCTACCACTAAGGGTCATCAACACTAAACCAGTTAATAATCACCTTATCACATAGTCTATGAGCAGTGTCAGTCACTACTCAATCACTCACGGGTCTTATTGCCAGACACCACATAGGTGATTATTCCCACCAATGGTCAGTCATAGTTTTTACCAATCCCCCGAGCTACCATATCTACCCTTTCATTTTTATCGCACATGGGTGCTAAATTCCCGGCAAATACCTTATATGCTTACTATATAAATTCTATAGTCAATTTCCTCATTTCACATGGCATCCCATAATGCAACCCTTGCCTTTAGATTCCCTCAGGAATGAATGAAAAACAGGGAAAAAATAGGGTGAAACTTCTGCCTCGCTGAGCTCCACTATAGCGGTTGGTCATTCCGCGATAGTGGTTCTTCTATAGCAGATAATTCACCGCTATAGCGGTCCCGACGGTAACTGTACAGAAAAATGAAATTTCCAGTAAGTGTATCAGTTCCCTTTCCCACCTACCTTTGCTTAGTTCTGTAAGTCCCGCTATGGTCTTAAACCACCCTTAAGACCATTTCTTGGCATCAAATGCATCACCATTCAGCATAAAATACTATCAATTACAAGGAGTTAACACTAGACAATTGTTCCCAACAATATCTTCATGCCATTACCCACTAACGACTCCTTTGTTCCCATGGTTCCCAACGAAGTCCTGAATGTCCTGAAACCGAAGCTTCCCTGCAGTCACAGTTTCCAATCCCTTATCATTTTAACCAATGATAAGCCCTTTTTCAAAATGCAGTACCACTTTTAAATCAAGACTTTTAACAGCTTATCATAGCCTAAGGTACGCGGATTTTTTCACATTAATGACCATCCGCAGACTCAACATGCATGGCAGACAACAATTTACACACATTTCAAGCAAGTCACACGAGAGGTGTACAACATAACATTTCAACTTCAAGTTACAACCAAATCTAGTAACAAAATTTACTCTCTATTCATCCCATGGATGACCATTAGTTGATCATCCATGCCTTACCATAACTCCCGCTATTAAGCAATAATAGCCCTTGTCCCTGGTACTTATTCACATACCAATCACTTGAAACCTGAGTTCCCACAAGTGTATATACCCTTTTTCCCTTATAATTTTTACCAATGATAAGACCCTGCCCAGCATTTAGCATACAGTTTTCCACTTGAATTACAAAACAAGAATTTCTTCAATCATTAACACATAACCAGTTAAGACCTTTATTAACTACAAATTTTAAGGCAACTCAGCAATTACACACCACAAAATTGCAGTCATTCAAACAACATCAATACAAATAAGCACAATCTCAAGCCTCAAGCTTAAATAGTCAATCAAATCAGTTTCATTAGTTTTTATTTGCCTCATGGATGACCATTAGCTGATCCATCCATGCCTTTACATAGCCTCCCCATCCAGATACCAATGGGAACCTTCTCGGTTCCCATCCTTCTTGCTTGTTTGTCGTACCCAGAGTCCAATGACATCATTTACATTGTTGAGATACCAATTGGAATTGAGAGATACGATTGGACTCAAACCATACAAGCAAGTAACGAAACCACACGAAAAGGAATGAAAAAAGAGAAGTGTTTCCTAGAATGCTTCATAGTTTCTAGGATTAAATATGGACATCAACACACTAATTCGCAGGACTCTATTCGACATTTTGCTCTTGTACTGGGAGACCAGTAACCTAGGATCTGATACCATCTGTCATGACCCAACCTACTGGGCCGTGCGGGTGAATACTCTAACCACCTAGATAGATGAACCCTCACCCCGTGTCCGACAGGTAATAAGCAGAATTAAAGTAAACCATTAAATTAAACCAGCTTTATACATGAATGGAATCCTTTCTTTACCAAAATCATGTTCAGAAATAGAATACATAAGAAAGTGCGGAAAAACCTTTACACCATTTAAATGAACACCCTCCCCTAGGATCTAGTCTAAACAGGTACAAGAGCTACTACAAGATGACACAAAGAGATAAAAGACCCAACTTCTGCCATGGGAATCGAAGACAGATGTTCCTGCAGATCTCATCGCTATGAACCTATGAAATGTCACGAGCCTGCAACCAAACTATACCAAAAGGTATAGCAAGAGTAGAGTCAATACAAACACAAGTACTGGTAGGCATCATCGGTCAACCCGAATCCACTCCTACCATCATATAAGAAAAACAGGGAAAATACATGACTGGAATTAAATAACTGGGTTTCCACCCCCATGTTCTTCTGCTGCCAACTCCCTCATTCTCAAGGCTTCCAAGTCACACTAAACTTAGACTTCCTAATCCTTACCTTGTCGCCGACTTCCCAAGTCTCCTTTCCCTTCACAGATGTCCATGTCCATGCCTGGACTACCCTTCCCTTACCTAAGTCCATTGTTCTAACTATGCTTCTGACTAAGCCCGACTAACTACCCAACTCAACAACTTATACTCGTAACATTGCTCACCAGGGTCCAACCCTCCACTGATCTCTAGTAAACCATCTAATAAATGTGCAATAGCCAGGACCACAACCCCAGACTCTCAGTCTATCCACCACATGCAATCGACCCAGCAACCCTTGCTACGTTTAATGACATCCCTGGAGTTACCTCTAATCCCCTTATGGTACATGAATCGGACCCTCCAAGGATCCCCTTAACAACACCCAAGTGTCCAACCTGCTACCCCAGTCTATACCCAGACAAACCCTTAGCTGAACAACCATAATTAACCCCTGACCGCCCTTAGCTTATTAACCATGATAATTCATGACCGCCATTATTACACTTAATGACATTCATTTATGAGCACAAAACCTCTTTTAACTCCTCCGGATCCACCCAGATCCCCCTCACACATCTGGTGTTAACATGAAAAACTCGGTCTACCCAAAGACCAACTAATAATATAATATAGCAACCCGGCCTAAACCAAGACCAACTCACAATATACTACAGCAACCCGACCGACACCAAGACCAACTAGTAATATAACATAGCAACCCGGCCTACACCAAGACGAAACTAATAAAATCACATAGCAACCCGTCCTACACAAAGACCCAACTAGTAATATAACATAGCAATTTGGCCTACACCAAGATCAAACTAATAATCTCACATAGCAACCCAGCCTACACCAAGACCCAACAAGTAATATAACATAGTAACCCAGCCTACACCAAGACCAAACTAATAATATACTATAACAACCCGACCTACACCAAGACCAACTAATAACATGTTATAACAACCCGGCCTACACCAAGACAAAATAAATAATATGTGATAACAACCTGGCCTACACCAAGACCAAACTAATAATATGTTATAACAACCCGGCCTACACCAAGACCAAACTAATAATATGTTATAACAACCCGGCCTACACCAAGACCCACTCAATAAATATAATATGATTCCCGGTTACTGAAGGACCACCAACAATCATCACATTTTAAATGAGACAGCCCGGTCCACTCACGGAACCAATAATAGTCAATGAAACACAAAAATCACAATGCAATATGCAATAAATTAAACCTGTACCAGGCGTGGTGCCCGAGCCAACCGAATAGTAACATGTACCAGGCATAGTACCTGAGCCAACCAAATACTGACCTGTACCAGACGTGGTACCTGAGCCAACTGAATGTTATTCCCGTACCAGGCGTGGTACCTGAGCCAACCGAATGTCAATAAACCACAATCAATAAATGAACACACACAACTTGTCAAACCAACAAGTAAACACTGTTCAAATCACAGACTCTAACCAGGGACCTAGACATTCCACACAATTTCCCTAAGCAATTTAATGCATACAATCACTTAGACATGAGTACATCAATATAAATATTCACAGATAATCATAAGCCATCACCTACCCCTTTCCGGGTACAACTACAAACCATCAATTCCCATCAAAAGACTATTCCCCAATTCACCCTTTTTATTTAAACATGTAACTAGCGATTTCCCTTTTTAGATAAACACACAAGCATGCGACACGCTTCCCTTTTCTAACCTTGGCCAGACTTCCGCTAATACTCAAGCAATAAACATTCCTGAAACCCCACCTAAGAGCTTTCTATTCCCATTTCCCGTGCTCCCAATCACTTCCCTGGTTCCCTGAACCTTCCTGACACTCTAGTCCCTCAACCCATCATTTTATCACAATAATATGAATAAGTTGAATACGTAATACCATTCACAAGACTAGCCATTCCGTACATCCTAGAAACAACACAATCAATCCCGAATCTGCCAGACTCCGTGCCCGGAGGCCTAAAACATGGATTCTCTATTTCTACTATACAACAAGTATGGAAAGTAAATGGGTCTAACTACTCATGAAAACCTAGCCTACCTGGATGCCAAACAGCTGCAATAGTGCATTTTTGGCTTCGTGAAGGCATTCCTAGCGGTCCTGCGGTCCCGAATCTGTGGTTTTCATCCCTTTTACCAGGATTCCTCCTCCCCATGGCTTTCAAGCCTTGGAGCAGCCTAGGAGGGTTCTTGGAGTAACCCTCATCTATTTGTGGGACTGAATAGGAGAGAATCAAATTAAAAGCTCATTTTCTTGGTTTTTCTAATCTCGTTACTCCATTATAGCGGTCCCTACTCTGCTATAGAGGTCTCGCTATAGCGGGCAGCTTCCACTATAGCGGTCTTAAGTAGGTTTGATCGCTATTGACCACTGCTATAGCGGTAATTTCCACCACTATAGAAGAGGCTGATATCATACATGGTTGCGCTCGCCACAGACAGAATATCCAAAAGTTTTCTAGTTTTTGCTATTTTACAACACACTTACTTACCCCGACGACCTGAAGCAACCCTTTCACATCAAACGTGATTTCGAAGTCTTTCACATCTACGTCTCTTTTCTCCGGCGAACTCCTCGGCTAAATCCCACCACTGTTGCACACCCATACCTGTCACATCTGTAAATAACTAGATCTGTTTGCTTCCCGGAGAAAGACTCCTGCTCTGCCCTTTGCTGCCGCCGGCCGCCGCTACTCAATGCCGTTGTTCGCCGCAGCAACGATGAACCCGTCGAAGCTCTAAGCTCTGACAAACAACCACCAGATCTGTACCATCGAGGCTCTAACGAACGCCGCCACCGCCGCTGCCGACTTCCCGCCGGTTGCCGCCATCGTTACCGGCGACGTTCTCCTTTCTTTGTTTTCTTTTCTTTTTCTTTTGTCTCGATTTCTTCTTTTTGTAGGTTCCTTTCCCGAGTCAGATCTAGCATAAATTGCCGGATCCAACCACTTTAGCAAGCAGACCGTCCTTCTCTCCTCACAGCTTGACCCCGGTGACTTCTATCCCTAGTCTTGATTTTTGTCCTTAGTAGTTCACATTTGCTTGGACTTTTTTTATCGCATTCTTGATAGCCTATTTAGGTTGACATTTCTGCCATTGCTTTAACACTCGTTGTCTAGTTTTTTTACATTTTATATTGGCTTTGACGTGTATTGTATTCTGGAAGCAAATTATTGGCTCTATATCATGTTGGGTAGTGTAGTTCTTGCCTCTTGTACCTTATTTTGCTTTTCTTGTGATATAATTGTTTAGTATAGGGAAGTTGGTGGAGTTGGTTTACCCTTGATTATAGCGCACGATTTATTGGCTTTGGTGGATGATGGTCGAGTAGGGTCATGTCATCGGTCGCACTCAGGTTTGGGGGCAGGGTCGGGGGTGGGGTTGGGGGCGGGGACGAGGGGAAGGAGAGGTAAGGGGGTTAAGGAAACATCTGGGTTAAGAATAGGGTCTTGGAACATAGGGACTTTATCCGGAAAGTCCATAGAGCTAGTAAAGATCCTAAGGAAGAGGAGGATTAGCATAGCGTGTGTCTAGGAGACTAAATGGGTGGGCACTAAGGCGCGAGAGGTAGACGGATATAAGTTGTGGTACTCAGGAGGTGTGAGGCATAGGAATGGGGTAGGTATCCTAGTGGATAAGGAGTTGAGAGAACAAGTGGTGGAGGTTAGGAGGGTCAACGATAGGTTGATGTCAATTAAGTTAGTCCTTGGAGGGTCTACTTTGAACATTATTAGTGCGTACACACCACAAGAGGGCTTGGATGAGGGGGAGAAGAAACGCTTTTGGGAGGTCTTGGACGAGGTAGTGGGAGGTTTTCCTGATACTGAGAAGCTTTTCATTGGAGGGGATTTCAATGGGCACATCGGGGTATCTTCGAGGGGATATGACGACGTGCATGGAGGCTTTGGTTTCGGGGATAGGAATGAAGAGGGAGCCGCACTCTTGGATTTTGCTAGAGCCTTTGGGTTGAGAGTAGCTAATTCTAGTTTCCCGAAGAAGGAGGAGCACTTGGTTACCTTTCGTAGTTCGGTGGCCAAGACTCAGATAGACTTTTTGCTCCTTAGGACGGGTGATAGAGGTCTTTGTAAAGACTGTAAGGTTATCCCAAGTGAGAATCTTTCGACCCAACATAGACTCTTAGTGATGGATTTAGAGATCAAGAAGGAGAAAAAGAAGCGGATTGTGGATGACCGGTCTAGGATTAGATGGGGTAGCCTGACTATGGCCAGTGCACTGGAAATAGGGGAGAAGTTGATGACTAGGGGGGCTTGGGGGAGTAGTGGGGATGTGGATAATATGTGGGATACGACTGCTAGTTGCATAAGGGAGACGGCTAGAAAGGTATTGGGCGTCTCGAGAAGTCGTGCTGGCAAGCATCGAGGGGACTGGTGGTGGAATGGAGAAGTAAAAGGAAAGGTGGAGGCTAAAAAGGGGGCATATGCGAAGTTGGTAGAGAATAAGGATGAGGAGGAGAAGCGAAGGAATAGGGAGGTGTATAAGATAGCTAGGAAGGAGGCTAAGTTAGCAGTAACGGCAGCTAAAACGGCAGCCTTTGAGAGCTTTTACGCGGCTTTAGAGGATAAAGGTGGGGATAAGAAGTTATACAGGTTAGCAAAGGATAGAGAGAGGAGGACTCAGGACCTTGATCAAGTGAAGTGCATCAAAGGCGAAGATGGCAAAATACTAGTAGATGAGGTACTTATTAGAAAGAGATGGCAGTCTTACTTCCATGGACTCTTGAATGAAGAGGGGGACAAAAGCTTTGTGCTAATAGATTTGGCACACTCAGAGAGGCGTAGTGACTATGATTGCTGTAGCCGTATAAGGGTTGAGGAGGTTAAGGTTGCGATTCGTAAGATGCGTAGGGGTAGGGCGACGGGGCCAGATGAGATTCCCGTTGATTTTTTGAAGAGCTCGGGGGAGACAGGTGTAAAGTGGCTAACCGAGTTGTTTGAGGGTATTTTCAGAAAAGCAAAGATGCTTGAAGCTTGGAGATGGAGCACGATGATTCCTTTGTACAAGAACAAGGGCGATATTAAGAGTTGCAACAACTATAGGGGTATCAAATTGCTAAGCCACACTATGAAGGTCTGGGAGAGGGTGCTGGAGTTGAGGTTGAGACAGATCGTGCCTATTTCCGAGAACCAGTTCGGCTTTATGCCAGGACGCTCGACTATAGAAGCTATTCATCTCCTTAGAAGACTGGTGGAGCAGTACAGGGAAAGGAAGAAGGACTTGCACATGGTGTTCATCGATTTAGAAAAGGCGTATGATAAAGTCCCTAGGGAGGTCCTTTGGAGGTTCTTGGAGGCTCGAGGTGTACCCGTGGCGTATACCAGATCGATTAAGGACATGTATGAGCGGGCCAAGACTCGCGTTAGAACTGTGGGAGTAGATTTGGAGCACTTTCCCGTGTTAATGGGGTTGCACCAGGGATCGACCCTTAGCCCTTTTCTATTTGCCTTGGTAATGGATGTATTGACGCGGCAAATACAAGGTGAGGTGCCATTCTGTATGTTATTTGCGGATGATATAGTTTTGGTTGACAAAACTCGCGGAGGAGGTGGAGGTTTGGAGACAGACCCTCGAGTCAAAGGGGTTTAGGTTGAGTAGGACCAAGACCGAATATATGGAGTGCAAGTTCAGTGAGACGACTCAGGATGATGACGTAGAAGTGAAGCTGGATACACAGGTCATCCAAAAGAAAGGGAGTTTCAAGTATCTTGGGTCTATTATCCAGGAAAATGGAGAGATCGATGAGGATGTCACTCACCGTATTGGTGTTGGGTGGATGAAATGGAGGCTCGCATCTGGAGTCTTGTATGATAAGAAGGTGCCTACTAAACTTAAAGGCAAATTCTACAGAGTGGTGGTTCGACCAGCTTTGTTGTATGGAGTAGAGTGTTGGCCAGTAAAGAACTCCCATATTCAAAAGATGAAGGTGGCGGAGATAAGGATGTTGCGATGGATGTGCGGGTTTACTAGGAGAAATAGGATTAGGAATGAGGATATCCGAGATAAGGTGGGTGTGGCATCGGTGGAAGATAAGATGCGTGAAGCGAGGTTGAGATGGTTTGGACATGTAAGGAGGAGAGGCACGGATGCTCCAGTGTGGAGGTGTGAGAGGTTGGCTATGGATGGATACCGGAGAGGACGAGGTAGATCGAAAAAGTATTGGGGAGAGGTGATTCGACAGGACATGGCGCAGTTGCAGCTTACCGAGGACATGACCCTAGATAGGAAGGTGTGGAGGACGCGGATTAGGGTAGAAGAGTAGTAGGTAGAAGTGTGGGTAGGCTAGTAGGTAGGAGTGTGTTTCCTTGTTGTCCTGACTAGTAATCGTAGTGCTCGCTTATAGTTTTTTGTGCTTGGATTCCTCGTAGTAGTATTTTGTGGCAGTGTTCTGCTTCTGTCTGTTGTTTGTTACTACATATTACTTCCTATCGTCTCTTGTAGTTTTATCATGTTTTTGTATCCTGTATCTTTGTTACGTCCTTTTTAGCCTATTCTTAGATTGTTTTTGTCTTGAGCCGGGGGTCTATCGGAAACAACCTCTCTACCTCACCTCTGAGGTAGTGGTACGGACTGCGTACACTCTACCCTCCCCAGAACCCACGTTGTGGGAATACACTGGGTATGTTGTTGTTGTTGTTGTTGTACTTACAAAAATTTGATTACAAAAAGTCCCCTGGACTCCTCTATGCCTTGGCTATGCGGGAAACTAGGTTAACCCAAGACCCCTAGACAAATCCATACACGGATTTCCCTAGACTCCACCTCTTTCCAAAACAGGTCGAGGCTAGCCTAGCCTAGAATTTCAAACTCCCAAACCCAAAGTTTTCTAACTCTAAGACTTGGCACGATTGGACTACCAGTAATGACGGACCCAGTCGTTACACTTTGGGGACATTTATGTATATTTATTTTTGTTGATTTATATCTATATAGTTGGCCCCCTTCTTGTATGTTTCCCTTTCGCTTTTCATCATTTAAAATGTTTTACTGTGGTTTTATATTCTTGGATTGGCTTGCCTACCCGGGGTTATATAGCGCCATCGCGACCCAATTTTGGATCGTACACTTAGGGTTAGAATCTTTTTTGTAGGAATTCATACAAAATCATTCTAACAAAGATAGTAAACATGAAGCATTACCAAGGAATCAAATTCATAGGAAATCGCATGGTTGTGCATGAACCATAGAATTATAAACTTAAGAACCATAACTAAAATTTGGAACTTTGGGTATGAGGGTGAAAGAAGGCCCTCATTGAAATCTCACATACCTGGCTACTGAAGAAATCCTAAGCTAAAGCTTGAAGGTGGAGGCCTGGAGAAGAAGCCTAAGCTTAAAGTCAGAGAGAGCATTTATTTTCTTTTTCTGAAGTTTGATCGATGTAATGAGGGGGAGGGTCTACTAAGTCTGATAAAACTCCCATCCAATAGGCTTAAAATGACCTAATTTAGGAGTTAAAAGAGTAGGAAAAGACTAAAATCCCCTTACTAGCTGAGTTTGAAAATTTTCTAACTTTTCTAGTGTTGAGGCTCGTGGAAGCAAACCATGGCTCGTGGACTGGAGTCATGGATTTTAGGTAAATTTCCAAGCTTCTAGTCTTATCTCCACTAACTGGGACCATGGCCCGTGGACTATTCCCTAGCCCATGGACTATTCCACGTCTCATGGAACCCTCTCGTAGACCTCAGGTCATTGGTGATATCTCTGGTCTGATTTCACAGGTGGAGTCCACAGCTCGTGAACTATTCCACAGTCTGTGGAACCCTCTCATTGTCAGTGTCTGTCATTTTTGGAAGACAAACACATTTTAGTAAAACTCTGATAACTTTTTACTCCAGACTCGAATTAATGCATAGTCAGTGGTGTTGTAAAGAAGACTTAAAAACCTTTAATTTGGTGGTACTAGGCCCCCTAAATATGTATATTCTAGGAGGAACTATTGTCTGAAGTTGACCCTGGTTGAGTCTTAGGTTAGAAACTTTTGGGGTGTTACAATATCTCCCCTTTGGGACCATTCGTCCTCGAATGAAGACTAACTAAGCTCAGATAGTAGGGAAAGAGCTGCAATCAAACAAACTGAGTTCTAAAAGTTGAAGTACCAAAATGGTAACTGATTTCTAACTGAAATATGAACTGGTTTGTATTGATGAGACACTTATGCAAAGTGAGAGAATATGAGTAACTGATGAGACATGAAACCGATGAGATTACTGAAGAGGAAATTGAGAATACTGAAGAGGAAACTATTACCTAAAGTTGGTATTGAACTGGGAGGAAAGAGATGAGAGAACTTGGTCATCATATCTACTTCTACTTCCCGTGTAGCTCCCTCGACTAACTTGTTCCTCAAAGGACTTTCACCGAAGAGAATTTATTATTCCTCAACTTTTGAACCTGATGGTCAAGAATCCCAACTGGGACCTCATCGTAATAGAGACTGTCCTTTACACCCACACTCTCTAATGGCACAACTGAAGTCGGATCACTAATGCACTTTTTCAACAAGTGCACATGAAAGACTGGGTGCACAGATGCTAACTTTGTGGGCAACTCTAACTCATAAGCCACATTGCCAACTCTCCCCAGAATCCTGTAGGGACCTACATACCGGGGACTAAGCTTTCGTTTCTTACCAAATCTCATAACTCCCTTCATAGGTGAAATCTTCAAAATATTCAATCATCAACTCCAAATTCTAAGTCTCTTTTCCTTACATTTGCATAAGATTTATGATGGTACTCAGTAGTCTTCAACCTGTCCCGAATGAACTAAAACTTTTCCATAGTCTCATGAACTAAATCTGTCCCTATCAATGTAGCTTCACCTACCTCAAACCAGCCAATGGGAGATCTACATCTCCATCTGTAAAGTGCCTCATACGGAGCAATATGGATGCTAAAATGAAAGCTATTATTGTAGGTGAATTCTATGAGAGGTAAGTGGTAATTGTAATTAATTTAAAATCGATCCCATAATCCCTCAACATATGCTCTAAAGTCTAGATTGTGCACTCCACCTGGCCATTTTTCTGCAGATTAAATGTTGTGCTAAGATTTACTCAAGTAGCAAGACCTTTAAGGAATGACTTCCACAACTGGGATGTAAACAAAGTGCCTCTATCTGAGATGATAGACAAGGGAATCCCATGCAATTTGACTAACTCACGGATATAGAGTCTGGCATAATCCTCTGCTGAATTAGTAGTCTTGACAAGTAGGAAGAGGGCTAATTTTGGCATTCTGTCTACTACTACTCAAATAGAATTGTGTTGTTAGTGAGTACGTGGTAAACCTGTAATGAAGTCCATATTGATCATTTCCTACTTTCGAGTAGGAATGTCAATATCCTGAGTCATACCTTCCAGTCTATGATGTTCTACTGTTACCTGCTGGCAGTTTGGACATTTAGCCACAAAATCTGCTATGTCCCTTATCATGCCATTCCACCAATAGACTTCTTTTAGGTCACGGTACATCTTTGTGGCACCTGGATGGATAGAATATCTGGAGCTGTGAGCCTCTGTCAAAATCTGTTGCCTTAAATTATTAACACCTGGAACACATAACCGACCTTGATAATGAAGCACACTATCTCCCCTCTTGGAGAAAACCTCTACTCTATGCTGGTGAAAAACACCCTTCAACTAATGAAAGATGGGATCAATATCTTATTTCTCTTTTATTTCAACTATCAAAGAAGATTCTGACCCCTTCTGAACTATAAAACCACCATCAATTGAATATTTAAGGAGAAACCCTAAATGAGATAGACTATTAACATCCTTAGCCAACTCCCTATTTCCTTCTTTAACCTGTGACACACTACCCATAGACAACCTACTAAGTGCATCAGCCATAACATTGGCCTTACCCAGATGGTAAAGCACACTTATGTCATAATCCTTAAGGAGTTCAATCCACCTTCTATGTCGAAGATTTACCTCTTTCTGAGTGAACACATATTTTAGGCTCTTATGATTGGTAAAACACATCCACATGGACACATTACAAGTAGTGCCATCGAATTTCAAGGCAAAAACCTTTGTTGCTAACTCAAGATCATGAGTCGGGTAATTCTTCTTATGAACCTTAAGTTGTCTAGAAGCATAAGCAATGATCTTGCCATGATGCATCAAAACACAACCCAAGCTAACTCTAGACGCATCACAATAAACAACAGAGCTGTTTGAGTACTTTAGCAAAGTCAAAACTAGAGCTGTAGTCAATTTGGTCTTCAATTCCTGAAAATTCTTCACACTCATTAGACCACTTGAACTTAACCTTTTTCTGAGTTAATCTAGTCAATGGGATAGCAATAGATGAGAACCCCTCAATGAACATCCTGTAGTACCCATCCATGAAAAAAAGCTCTAATATCTATCATAAAAGTGGGTCTAGGCCAATTAGTCACTGCCTCTATTTTTTGCAAATCTACTCGAATGCCCTCACTGGACACAACATGTCCCAAATATGCTACTGACTCCAACTAAGATTCATACTTGCCGAACTTAGCAAACAATTGGCGATCCTTGAGAGTTCGCATCATAATCCTCAAGTGGTTTACATGCCCCTTTTTACCCTACGAGTAGACAGTAATATCATCTATAATGAAATGACAAACATATCCAAGTAATGCTTGAATACCCTGTTCATAAAGTCCATAAAAGCTGTTGGAGCATTTGATAGTCCAAAAGATATAAACACAAACTCATTGTGACCATATCGAGTTCTGAAGGATATTTTTGAAATGTCACATTCTCTAACTTTGAGTTGATGATAAATGGACCAGATATCAAACTTGGAAAAATAACTGGCACTCTAATGCTAGTTGAACAAGTCATTAATCCTAGGAATGGGATACTTGTTCTTGATTGTCACTTTGTTTGACTTATAGTAATTGATGGACATTCTGAGCGAACCATCTTTCTTACACATGAAGAGAACTGGAGCACCACGTAGAGAGACATTTGGTCTGATGAAACCTTTGTCTAAAAGTTCCTTCAACTGATCTTTCAATTCTTTAAGCTCTACTGAAGCCATTCTGTAAGGAGGAATAGATATAGGCTATATATATGAAAGAAGGTCTATCCAAAATTCAATCTCCCACTCAGAAGGGACTTCGAGCATATCCTCAGGAAACACTTCAAGGAACTCAATGACTATAACAACTGACTCGAGAGATGGGGTCTCAGACTCAGAATCCTTAACCTAAACTATATGATCAATGCACCCCTTTGAGATAATTTTCCTAGCCTTGAGGTAAGATATGAAATGACCTACTAACATTAAAGTACTACCTTGCCACTCTTAGACAGGCTTATTCAAAAACATAAACTTTATGACTCTTATTTTGCAGTCAACTGAGGCATAACATGCATATAGCCAATCCATGCCAAGAATGATATCAATGTTGGTAATATCTAATTCAAATAAATTAGCTGAAGTGAATCTATGAACAACTGAGACTGGGCAATTTTTATAGACCCTTTTTGTATGACTGACTTGCTAACTGGAGTGGAAACAAAAAAGTGTTCTAAAAGTTGTTCACGACTGACTTCGAATTTACATGCAACATTGAGGGTCACAAAAGTCAATGAAGCCTTAGGGTCTAATAAAGCATATACAACATGAGAAAAGATTTGTAACATACCAATGACTACATCGGGTGAGTTCTCTTGGTCCTAGAGAGATGACATAGCATAGAGATAATTTTGGCGTTGACCGCCACCTACACAAGAACTAGTACCCTACTAAGCTATGCAACCTGCTGTAGATGCTGAAGTAGTAGACTGAGCCCTATTATCCCCATCTACATGACTTGTGAAGAGGCAATTCGTCGACCTGTGTCCAGTCTAACCGCATCTAAAACTACCTTCCATGCTATCACTACATTTACTTGGATGGTTCTTACCATGCTTAGGAAATGCTGAAAAAGTGCAGTTGACCGTAACACTGTCTTGAGACTTTAAGCCTGATGCTCTATACTTCTGACATGTCAAGGTATGGAAAATGGAGCACTGGTTAATGAAGGTGCTGGCCCAGATGGCCTTTACTAGAAAGAAGACCTGCTCCCACCCCCAGCCTCTGTTGATTATACTCAAAGTTACCTTTTATTCTCTCTCCCCCTCCTACAGTTTCTCCTCCTCAATCAACTGAGCATAAGTCATAAGTCTGGAGATATCTATATCCCCAATCAACATAACAACTTTGCATTCCTTCTTTACCAAGTCAGAAACACCAGAAACATACTTACTCATCTTATCCCTCGGCTCCACCACCATCTCCATCTCCAGAGCATACCTGGAGAGCTGAGTGAATTTCAACATATACTCTTGCACGGACATAGACCCTTGCCTCAAATTCAAAAACTCTTCAGACTTTGCCTCCCTCAACTCCCTTGGGAAGAATTGGTCCAGAAAAGCCCCAACAAAACAATCCTAAGTCATAAGAGTTGCATTCCTGCCCCTACTATCATTCCACTAAGTGAACCAAATGTGATCCAAATCCTTGAGCTGATAGGAAACCAACTCAACACTCTCAGTACCATTCACCTGCATTACTTCAAGTATCTTTTTCATCTCATCAATGAAGATCTATAGATGTTCCCCAACCTTTCATCCAATGAACTCTAGAGGATTCATGCAAAAGAAATCTCTAACACTGGCAGCAGCTGACCTACCTTTTGGTTAGCGGGGATAGATGCCTGCTTATTAGCCTTGGAATTCATATCCTGAGCAAACATATGAATGACATTTTAGAATTAGGAATTCATAAAATCATGTTTTGGAACTGGAGGATTAGCATTACTTGCTTTGTTTCTGCGTTGAGGCATTATCTGAAATGTATAAAGTACGGATTAGAAAGGTACATAAAGTTAGACTCCATTAAATGATATTGAACATGAAAGAAGTAGAGTTTCCTAACAACATTTTGTAGCCTCACCCTCATAAGTGTGTGTGCTTTACACCCATGAAAAAAACTCTACATAATGCGGCTTTCAGACACCCTAGGACACCTTAAATATGTGGCTCTGATACTATGTTTGTCATGACCTGAGCTAACATCCTAGAAGTAACATGGTGCTTAAAGCCACAAGTGACTCCAAGTTAACTCATGGCATTACATAATACTAAACAATTCACATATTTAAAACTAAGCTGAAGCTTAACTGAAATAAAAGTTTTGAAATTAAACCAAATACTGTCTGAAATAATATTAAGTCTGGAAAATAAAATCAAATGAGGTAAGCTGAATATCTGACTCTATGTCTGAAGGCCTCTACTACTAACAAGTTGCAGGGACAATCCCCCAGTTAGCTCTAAATGTAGCAAAACTAAAGGTACTATAGAATATGCCATAAAATCTATCCTCGAATGATAAGGACTCACCACTAGTAACTGCTAATGTGGCACTGAACCGTACTAGATGTGATGCTAAAACTAACCAACCGAACCTGATATCATAATATGATATAACACAAAGAAGTATGTAGTTAGTACATTAAATATACTGATTATGTGAGATATGAAAACATTAAAATAACTAGACATGCTGATGATACTGCGAAATTGTACTGGAATGCAAGCTAAGTGCAAAAGTTGAACCATAGTACAATGACCCCAATCATAATATGAATATGACTAATGTGAAAGATAATCTAAAGTAAAAATAATGATAAGATGCAACTGAGTAGAGATGAGGGACATGTAAAATCTACTAAATTTGAGTCTGTGGGAGAGTCTTTTGACCGATATTAACCATGTGAACTAAATATGGAGTCTAATGTTACGCCCCATCGAAAGGACCCAATGTACCTTGCCTGGGTATAAAGGCATGGCTAGCATGATCATTAAAACTGAACTGAACTGGAAGGCTAAATAGACCTATAATGGAACGTAGTTCCTGGAGTTCGAGAGAAACTAGGACCCTAGTCCAACTTGGTGCTAAGTACTACTTCTAAACTGATTATACTAATAGCTCATTTAAAACTGATGTTCTGAAAAATGGGTCAGAACTTATTTGTGTTGAACTAATTTTTAAAAGACCAAATGTTTAAAATTGACTAAGTTTTGTTTAAACTGAACAATCTGGGCTAAATTATGAGAAAAACTGCAAAGTAAGGCTAAATTTGTTTCTCCTAAAATCTTGGTTTTAGAAACTTGTTTGCATGAATTCATACAAAATCATTCTAACAAAGATAGTAAACATAAAGCATTACAAAGGAATCAATTTCTTAGGAAATCGCATGGTTGGGCATGAACCCTATAATCATAAGCAGTAAGAATCATAACTGAAATCTGGAACTTTAGGCATGAGGGTGAAATAAGACCCTAATTAAAATCCTACATACTAGGCTGCTGAGGAAATCTGAAGTTGAAGCTTGAAGGTGGTGACCCTGAGAAGAAGCCCTAGGCTTGAAGTCTAATGAGTGTTTCTTTTATAGTTTTGCATTTTCATCAATCGAATGAGGGGGAGGGTTGACTAATTCTTATAAAACCCCTCCAATAGGCTTAAAATAACTTAGTTTATGAGTTAAAAAGGTAGTTAAAGACTAAAATACTCCTACTGGATGAGTTTGAAAATTTTCTAAGTTTTATTGCATTGAGGCTCGTTGAAGCAAACCACGTCCTGTTGTCCAATCCACGAGCCATAGACTTGAGTTTGGTGTGATATCCACAAGATGGGACCATAGCTAGTGGACTATTCCATGATTTGTGGAACCCTCTTATGGATCTCAGGCCATTGGTGAGATCTCTGGTGTGATTTCACGAGTGGAGTCCACGGCTCGTGGACTGTTCCACGGTCCATGGAACCCTCTCATGGTCATTGTCTATCATTTTTGACAGAGAGACACATTTTAGTAAAATGATGATAACTTTTTACTTCAAATTGGGATTAATGCGCGGTCAGTGGCTTTGAATGGATGACTGAAGGACCTTTAATTTGGTGGATACTAGGCCCTTAACTATGTATATTCTAGGAGGAATGATTGTCCGAAGTTTACCCTAGTTGATTATTAGCTTAGAAACTTTTGGGGTGTTACACATATAACCTTAACATGGTCAACACCCAGAACCAGTACTGGCTTGAGTGAACTCTTATCTTGGCACATTACTAAGTCTGAATTCTAAAATATGCAAAATCTATAGAACATAAAGAATGGTCTGAACTTTTGAAATAACATAAAATAAATTTTTATAAACCGAAACATATTTTAAATAAAAAAAATACAACTGAACTGACTGTCTAACAGACTATCTATGAAGCTTCTAAAAAATATAACTAAATAACATCTATCGTGACAAGGCCACCAAACTACCTTTATTAGACTAAAGTAAACTACTCAACTAAACATAAACTAAGTTCCCTGAATGCAAGAAGGACTCACCATAAGCTGAGAAGGTGGTATCTTAATGGAGTGCCTGCTGATGGATTTGAGCACCTAAACATGCATCATGAAATGATGCAGTGCCAAATGACATCAATATATAGAAAATATAAAAAGCAGAGTAAAAGAATAATCATAACCAAACAAATCTGAACAACTGAGGCATGATTCTGATATGTAATCAAGATCATAAAATAACTTAAATATAGGATAGAAAGTATCTTGAGTATCTGAATCATAACTACGACTAAAATGTTGACCCATAAAGATAAACTAATTGATGGAGACAAAGTAACTAAACAACAGAAACTAAGTAATAAGAGATTTATATGTAAGCAATTATCAAACATGTTTAGAAGACTGGTGGCCTGGTACCATAACTCATACTTTAGAAACCTTTCTTAAAACTGAAAACTGAGTAGATAATAACTTGATAACCAAATAAACCATTTCTAATATAATCATAAAACACTTTATAAAATGGTGGAGATATGCCAGGTATCAATACAAAAACTAACTTTATCTTCTATTGGGAAGTTTCTTACAACCGACATGCATCATGTGAGCTTTAAATGCTCATGAGGAGTTTCATAATAGTTCTGGGAATGTGTTTTTAAAAACCATACTGGCTTGATGCTAAATATTTTGCCCAAAACTATATATTCTCAATATATATCATGTAAAGTATCTAAAATCATAGGGTGAGACTTTTCTCAAAAGTCTGATCTATAAAATTATATATTGTGATCCTGTGCTCAATTTCTCAACTATAATCAGGTTTTGTACTTTCAAGTAAAACATGATCTCTTTCAAATATACTTTTCAAAATAGATATGAGGAATTTTAGTGAAAACATGATATAGACTCTAATGGAGTGACAAAAATGTTTTCAATTTCATAGACAGTCCAAAACATGATTCACAGATTTTAATGAAAGAGAACACACAATATCATAGCAGTACGCAATTTTTGTAACTAGTTTTCAACAACAATCAACTTAAGGAATAAGGAATTCAATAGAAGAGTTTTGGGTAAAAACTCTAGCTTGAATCTACTAAAACTGAATCTTAAGATAGTTGGGTATGGGGAACAACAGAGTTTTCACACTATGGTAGACTTACATACCTTTAAATTCTCCAGAAATTATGTTGGGAAGAACCCTATCTTGACGAATAACTCCAAGAATTAAGTTCTTGAAATCATGGTTGCATTTTCTTGAATACCCCTTAGGTTATGGAGTGGAATCTCATTAATAACCCTCATTCCAATGATAAAAATAGCTATAATTACTTAAAAATTTCAGGAGGAAAACGTACCTTAGTGTAGGAGGATGAGGAGAGGAGAGGAGAGGAGAGAAAACAAGTCTAGGGTTTAAAGAATGGCAAAAGAATGGAAACACCAGGTATAAACCAACTTAAATAAAGTCTCCTCGAGCTCATATGCATACATTGTGCAGTCCATACAACATGGTGCACAACTGCATATTAGGCTGCACACAACTTCTAGTATGTTGGCCAAAATTGGTGTAACACCCCAGGGTCTAAACCAGCTTCTTGACTGTGCTCAGTAGAAAAATTTCAGAAAAATTCAAGTTTCCAGAAACCACGATCAAGATCACGGAGCATAATTTTGAACAACGGTCCATCATATTAACCGTAGTTTCAATTCCCAGAGGACCCTCAGTTCAGGGTCCAAGAACCACGAGTCAACCTATGGACCCTCATTCAGAATCACGGTTCATCATGTGAACTCGTGGTCCCCTTTTTAAGAGGACCCTCAGTTTAGAGCCCAGAGACCACGGACCATAGTTCATCCTGTGACTCATGGAATCAGGACATCAGAGAACCCCTAGGAATCAAGGACAAAACCACGACAATCAATGGTCCATAATCTAGGACTACAGTACGTCGACCAAGTCGTGGTACCTGAGTCGCGAATTTTAGCAATTTTCTTTTAAAATTCCCAGGGGAATTCTAGACTTTTCTTATATCTTTTAAAGCCTAAGCTACATCATTTTTCTTAGTGTAAGCCTAATTAATTAGTTAAAAACTACATAAATCACTCATTCTCCTAAAATCACCAGACACTTAGAAAGAAAAGGAGAAAAGAGGCGACAATTTCTCTCAAGAACAAGCAGAAGGTCTTCTTCAAGCTCAACCCTAAAAATTCTAGGATTTCTCCATAGAATCTCCTCTAAATATGTGGGATTTCATCAATGGGTTCCTTCCACCCATTGAGTCCCTAGATTCAGTTCAGTTCTTCAGTTCTCCATGAGTTATTAAGACCAAGGGTTCCTAAACCTTAGGGAATCATTGAAAAATTCAGATTTTATCGATTGTGTGATAACTATTACACGTTTCTTGGAGAATTGACATAGTCATATGTACAGATTTCAGTAACCGTAGCTTATGTTAATTTTAGCACTTATAATTTATACTTGCTAGTAAGATAATTCAGATAACTATGCTTCCAAATTAGAATACCATCAGTTTCAGTATATGTATGTTGCATTATCAAATGATTATCAGTATATTTGAGTTATCCAGTATTTCAGTTATATTTATTACCTTATATTCAGTTGGGAGTAGGCTTAGCACCGAGCAAACGAAGGGATAAAGGCTCAGCTGTCAGATTAGGCTGAGACCTTTAGTAGAAGTCTTTGAGTCTTAAAACTATGGCGCCACCGTAGGTATCAAAGGGGTCAGCTGTCATATTAGGCTGGACACCCTTGTCCCTTGTGGACATCAGTATAGTTGATCCACGTCAAATTTGTTTGTTCCTTTGGCAAGGTATAAATACCCTTCCACCTAGGGTTATAGGTTGGCCCCATAGTTAGCTCAGCTTGGGGTATGTCGATTAATAGTAGCTCCCACAGTCAGAATTATTGCATTGACTTTGTATTCATTTATTCAGTTCAGTATGCTATATACTCATGTTAGTTACTTGGTCACTGTATTCAGCTAATCTTTCAGTTCATGCTTCAGTATTTATTTCCAGGTTTAGTCTTTATGATTGTTCAGCTTAGCATATATCCTGCATGCTCAGTATATTTGAAGTACTGATGTATACTTTTATGCTACATCATTGTATGATGTATGTTCAGGCGCTAAACATATAGACTGCGTTTAGTTTTATTTCCAATCGTTACTCAGCGGCTTCAGTGGTGAGTCCTCATAGTTTGAGGATGATAGATATGCTTTCATCTTTTAGTTTTATATTTCAGTTTCAGATTATTGGAGTTAGCTGGGGGATTGTCCCAACAACTCATATAAGTTAGAGTCTTTTAAACATAGAACTAGATTCAACTATTGAGTTGTTAGTGTTGTTTTCAGACTCATTATACTCTTACTTATGTTTTATATAGAGACATGTTTAGGCTTCTTTCCCATATCAGATATTTAAATGCGTCTTGTTTTTTGCACAGTTCCTATTTTATCAGGTTTTGTATAGGTATGCCAGACTATGGGTTAGCTTGGGGTCACTTGTAACATTGAGCATCGTGTTGCATCTAGGGTGTATCCTCGGGGCATTGCAAACTTGGTATCAGATCATCAGGTTTACGTATCCTAGGGTGTCTAAAAGACGTGTCAATTAGAGTTTTCTTCATGGGTGTGAAGAGCACCACGCTTATTGGGAAGAAGCTATGAGATGTCACTAGGAATAACTTCCCTTCTTTCTTTTCCAGCTCATACTATAGAGTGTGAACTCTATTTATTCTCCGCCTAACTCATGCTCTACACATTACAAAAAATTCCTCCCAAAAGAGTTAGCGCTAGGAACCTGTAGGCACTATCAGCTCCAGTAGACCCTATGAATGAGCAATTCACTCATGTCGAATTCAGGGCTTCTCTCCAGGTGCTTGCTCAGGACATGACCGCTCAGGACATAACCACTCAGGTCAATCAATAGGCTGTGGCACCAAATCTAACTCAAAACAACTCTGCTGCAGCCAAAATCCTATACTTCACTAAGATGAACCCTCCAGAATTTCATGGGTCCAAGTCCGAAGAGGATCCACAGGAATTTCTTAAAGACATTCAAAAGGTGACAGATATTATGGGTGTCACTCTTGTTGAGAGTGCAGATTTAGATACCTACCAGCTGAAGGGAGTGGCTTATACTTGGTATCAGCAGTGGAAGGAGTCTCGTGGTGCTAATGCGGCTTGAGAGAATTGGAACCACTTCAAGACTTCCTTTTTTGATAGGTTCTTCCCATTTGAGCTCAGGGAATCCAAGGTCCAAGAGTTCATCAACTTTAAGCAGAACCATATGAGTGTGAAAGAATATGCTCTCAAGTTCACCTAGTTGTCTAAGTATGCTCTGGCAATAGTAGCTGATTATAGATCCCACATGAGTAAGTTTGTATCTTGTGTGTTCGGTTATGTGGTCAAGGAGTTCAAGACTGCTATGCTGGTTAAGGAGATGGATATATCCAGGTTAGTTACTTATGCTCAGCAAATCGAGAAGGAGAAAATCAAATAGAGGGGAGGAGACACTAAAAGAGCTAGGATAGGTCACTTAAACTACTCTCAGCAGAGGTCAGAAGGTGGTAAACTCTCTTAATTTCGCCAGAAATCTTTAGCTCTAGCTCCATCTTCTACTAGTTCCCAAGTGCCTAAGTTCAGGTACGACCGAAGTCCCAAGGTATATTCACTAGTGGCCGCACTCATCTGGTTTGTAAGAAGTGTGGTAAGAAGCACCAAGGTGAGTGTATGGAAAGCAATAGTAATTGTTTTGACTATGGTACTCCAGGCCACAGGATGAAAGAATGCTCAATAAATTCTCAGAAGTGCAGGGATGCTCGCTTACAAAATTAGTCTAGTTCTACAGCAGCTCCAGCAGGTCACACCACTCAGCAGGGTGCCTCATCTGATACAGGTGGTGGTCAGCACTAGAACAGGTTTATGTGTACCTAATATAGATAAGTTAAGGCAGCAGATCCTTACAGAAGCCCATAATTCTAGATATTTTATTCATCTCGGTGCCACTAAGATGTACCGAGATCTACGGGAAGTCTATTGGTGGAATGGCATGAAGAGGGACATTACTAATTTTATTGCTAAGTGTCCCAACTGTTAGCAGGTGAAAGTAGAACATCATAAACCAAGAGGTGTGACTCATGATATTAGCATTCTTACTTGGAAGTGGGAGGTGATCAATATGGATTTCATTATGGGTTTATATCGTACTCGCAGACATCATAACTTCATTTGGATGATAGTGGACAGAGTTACAAAGTCAGCTCACTTATTGGCTGTGAAGACTACAGAATCTGTAGAGGATTATGCCAGGCTCTACATCAGTGAGATAGTCAGTTTGCATGGGGTTCCCTTGTGTATTATCTCAGATAGGGGTACTCACTCTACATCTCATTTCTGGAGATCATTTCAGAATGGTCTTGGTACTCAGGTGAATCTCAGTACAACATTTTATCCGCAGACGGACAATCAGGCAAAGCATACTATTCATACCCTAGATAACATATTGAGAGCTTGTGTGATCGATTTCAAAGGTATTTAGGATGATCACCTACCTCTCATAGAGTTTACCTATAATAACAGTTTTCATTCCAGTATTCAGATGGCCCCATATGAGGATCTTTATGGTCGTAGATGTAGGTCACGGTTGGTTGGTTTGAAGTAGGTAAAGCAGCCTTGGTTGGGCCAGATTCGGTTTGTGAGGCTATGGAGAAGGTTTAGCTCATCATAGAGAGACTAATGATAGCTCAGAGTCGTCAGAAGTCATATGCAGATGTGAGGAGAAGGGACTTAGAGTTTGAGATCGATGATTGGGTCTTCTTGAAAGTGTCACCCATGAAGGGTGTGATGAGATTTGGCAAGAAAGGGAAGCTCAGTCCCAGATATAATTCCTTACAGAATCTTGAAAAGGATTGTTAATGTGCCTTATGAGTTAGAGTTTCCAGCAGAGCTAGCAGCGGTTCATCAAGTTTTTCACATTTATTTGTTGAAGAAGTGTGTGGGTGATCCAGCATTGATAATGCCTTTAGAGAGTGTGGCTTTGAAGGATAGCCTCACCTATGAAGAGGTTCCAGTTGAGATTCTTGACCGTCAGGTTTATAAGTTGAGAAATAAGAAAGTCGCTTCAGTGAATGTCCTTTGGAGGAACTAGTCAGTCCAGGGAGCTACTTGGGAAGCAAAAGCAGCTATGTTGACCAAGTACCCACACCTCTTCCTTTCCAATTCAGCTTCAGCTTGAGGTAATAGTTCCTCTCCAGTATTTTTGTCCACTCATGTGTATTTCATTTTCAGCATCATGTTCCCGCCATGGTTCTGTCATTTCAGTATGTTTTCATGTCCATAGAACTAGCTTCAGATAAATATCAGCTTCTAGCATTCAGTTGGTAGGGATTGTAACCGTTTCCCTCAAAAATCAACTTGTTTAGTCTTCATTTGAGGATGAATAATCCCAAGGGGGAGCTATTGTAATACCCCAGGGTCTGAACCAGTTACTTGACTGTGCTCAGCAGAAAAATTTCCAAAAAATGCAAGTTTTCAGAAACCACGGTCAAGATCACGGACCATAGTTTAGAACCACGATCCATCGTCTCAACAGTAGTTTCAATTTCCAGAGGACCCTGAGTCCAGGGTCCAGGAACCATAAGTCACACCACGTACTGTTATTCAGAATCACGGTCCATCCTGCGAACTCGTGGTCCTCTTCTACAGAGGACCCTCAGTTTAGGGCCTAGAGACCACGATTCAGACCATGGACCGTAGTTCAGAACTACGGGCCATCATTTGACTCATGGAATCATAATATTAGAGAACCCTCAGGAGTCAAGGATATAACCATAACTCAGTCGATGGTCCATCATCTAGGACTATGGTCCGTTGACCAAGTCGTGGTACTTGAGTCACAAATTTTAGTAGTTTTCTTTTAAAACTCCCAGGGGCATTCCAGACTTTTCCTATCTCTGTTAAAGACTATGTATATCGTTTTGCTTAGTCTAAGCCTTATTAATTAGTCAAAAACTACCTAAATCACCCATTCTCCTAAAATCACCAGACACATAGAAAGAAAAAGAGAAAAGAGGCGACAGTTTCTCTCAAAAACAAGCAGAAGGTCTTCTTCAAGCTCAGTGCCAAAAATCCAAGTATTTCTCCATAGACTCTCCTCTAGGTATGTGGGATTTTATTAATAGTTTCCTTCCACCCATTGAGTCCCTAGATTCAGTTCAGTTTTTTAGTTCTCCATGAGTTATTCAGACCTAGGGTTCTTAAACCTTACGGAATCATTGAAAAATTTAGATTTTATAGCTTGTGTGATAACTATTACATGTTTCTTGGAGAATTTACGTAGTCATATGTAAAAATTTCTTTAACCCTAGCTTGTGTTAATTTCAGTACTCATAATTTATACTTGCTAGTAAGATAATTTAGACATTTATGCTTCAAAATTAGAATGCCATCCATGTAAAATTTGTTTGTACCCTTGGCAAGGTATAAACACCCTTCCACCCAAGGTTACAAGTTGGCCACATAGTTAGCTCGGCTAGAGGTATGTTTGTTAATAGTAGCTCCCACAGACAGAATCTTATTGCATTGACTTTGTATTTATTTATTCAGGTCAACATGCTATATACTTATGTTAGTTACTTGGTCATTGTATTCAGCTTATCTTTTAGTTCATGCTTCAGTATGTATTTCCAGGTTAAGTTTTATGATTGTTCAGCTTAGCATATATCCCGCATGCTCAGTACATTTAAAGTACTGATGCATACTTTTGTGCTACATCATTTTATGATGTAGGTTCAGGCGCTCAACATCCAAACAACGTTTAGCTTGATTTCCAGTCTTTACTCAGCAGCTTCAGTGGTGAGTCCTCATAGTTCGAGGACAATAGATATGCTTTCATCTTTCAGTTTTATATTTCAGTTTTAGATTATTGGAGTTAGGTAGGGGCTTGTCCCAGCAACTCATATTAGTTAGAGGCTTTCATACATAGAACTAGATTCAACTATTGAGTTGTTAGTGTTGTTTTTCAGACTCATTATACTCTTACTTATGTTTTATATTTATACATGTTTAGGCTTCTTTCCCATACCAAATATTTAAATGTTTTTCATTTTCCACACAATTCCTATTTTATCAGGTTTTTTCTAGTTATGCTAGATCATGGGTTAGCGTGGGATCACTTGTGACACTGAGCACCATGTTGTGTCCAGGGGGTAACCTCGGGGCATGACATTGGCCTTCCATCTCCTGTTGTGCAGACTAGTGTGCAGTCCACACATTGTGATATGCGGTCCATACATTGTGATGTATGGTCATATGTTGGTCCACACATCATTCCTAATTGTTTGTAAAAAACAAAACCACTATAACTTTTGACTCTATCCTTGGTTTGACGAGTGGTCGGCAGTGTTGGAAAGAAAACTTAAAAACCATTAGTTTGTTAGGTTATGGGATATGTAACTCTTCATATAATAGGAGGAATGCTCGTTTTAATTTGACCCCTTGTATAAACTTATGCAAAAACTAAATCGGTAGAAAAACTTTCTACTTAACTTTGTACTGGAAGTTCCTTATGACCTTAATCCATGTCTAACACACTTCCCACACATAAGAATTGATCTTAACACCTAGGTACAATAAAATTCATCAGGTTCGGGTCAAACTACCTACTTTTAATAGTTCAAATTTTATCCCAAAAGTTTAGGGTGTTACAATATCTCCCCCTTGGGATCGTTCATCCTCGAATGATGGTCGTAGACATAGGTAGGATCTAGATCTGAAATTTTCTAAATGTTTTGGTAGTAATTCCATCATGGAAGGGACTAACTCAATCTCTAATTTGATATTAGCTAAGTAGAACACTATCGTGAGTCTCATAGGACACATCGAATGGCCCATATAACTGAATACCTACATAGGAACATAGACTTGGCCCATATTGGCCTCTTAAAGCATTGATAAAAGGAACTCTCTCCCAAAACTTACCATACTCTTTATTAATCATCAAAGACATCATCCTAATAAGGAATTTCATGATTTTTCGAGGAAAAGGATCCTTAGGTACGAGTCACATGAGACATCTAGATAGGAAACACTAACATGGATATAGCACACAAAGCGTCAAACCAGGGTTCACAGAGTATGAATGAAATGGACTTGGACATAAATCTCTTTCAATCTGAAGTTATATGATATGAAGCATGAGTTTCTTGAGAAAAGAGTAAGAACACGACTACTCCCCCCTTCAATAATACGATCGACACAAGCAAATCATAGTCACCATTAAAGAGAACATGTACTACCTTCTATCTAAGCCACGACTTAGCTTCCTTCACTAACACCAACCACAAAATAAGCAAAAATCACTGAGGGAATATAGTGGGACCAAAAACATCAAGAATGCAAAGGGGTATTGTTCAATTGAGACATATAATTATCGTGATCTAGCCACTCAAGATGAGGTTGGAGAAATCAAGTGCAACTAGCTTGAGTGCTTCATATACTGCACACCTAAGGCATAAATAGAGGGTTTTTCTGAGCATAGACGTGTCATAACCACCCACTAATATTATGGGTAAATGCGCATAGGGCTTAGAGAAATAAAATTATAAGAATGAATTGTTAAAGAAATATGATCCAAGCATATACATGACATAGCATGTCCATGGTTCATGGATAGCACTCGTGGAACTCAGTTCCTGCAACTTATGTTATTACACTTGAGTTTCACGAGGGAAGTCCATGGGTCATGGACATTATTCATGGGTCATGGATAACACTCATGGAACTCAATTCCTACAAATTATGTTATCAAGCTTGAGTTTGATGAGGGTATCCCACTAGTTGTGGATTGGTTCACGGCTCATGGACCGCCCATGTTCTTCACTAATAATAAAAAGAATGAAAATTCTAGAAAAAGAAATCTCCTTGCTAACTATGTGCGAAAGAAAAAAGGTGAGTGCCTTAAAATGAGGTGAGATATAATGGGAAGTATAATAAAAAAATTTGAATTTGGGAGACATAAGGAAAAGTGTTTGAAAATTACAAAAAGTAATTGTCTGAAGTGCATAGGGAAGTAGTCACTTATTTTTAAAATATTTTCTACCCGTCCCCTAGACAACATTATAACCCTTAAATACCTTCTTATAATATGTTGTCCTATACTTATAAATATAGTATGGCACTAAGTTCAAGCTTAGGTATGTCTTTATGCATGTAAATTCATTTGTGAGAGTGAGCGTATTTCTCTAACCATATGCCCCAAAAATTGTGAATCGATTATGTGAAGTGGCATCTCTCTTGAAACACATGGGCATATAAATATTTTGTACTTGGTTACAAATTCAAATTCTTTTCTTGATAATATAGTTCTAATTGCGTACATATTATGTTGGTGAGTCAGTTTTAGAGGCTACGTCATTTTAAATGAACTATGTCGTTTTGAATTGATGTACGCATTTTGTATGAGAACAGTCTTTATATACAAATTATCTTATGTGATCTAGATACGAACAACCCTATTTGAGGTGTGCATTGTATTTGGGTAAGGTGATTGAATTTCATGTTATTTGTTCGAGGGCGAACAAAGGTTCAAGTGTGGGGTGGTGATGTTGGGTGAATTTACACTCTCTTTAGCAATTTTCACCCACCTTTGAGCTTTGATTTGAGTGTTTTCTAGCTTGATAATCCTTGTTTTCACTCAATTAAATGATTTTGAGCTTATAAATGATGTTTTATGCTTTGTACGTGAAAGGAGTCTAAATTTGATAAGTATGGATCTTAAAGTAGAAAAATCTCAAAAAATAAAGTCCAAAGCGAGGTTCGGAGGTTGCCGGGCAAACTGAAAAGTGATGAGTTGAAAAATGCATCTCCTATGAAGTTTGACCCCTGATGGAGTAAAAACAAAAAATGAGGCAACACACCTCTCAACGTGAGGCCCATGGCGAGGGAGCCTGCCTTACGACGTGAGGCAATCTAGACGGACCTAAATTTTAGTTTTTTCTTAGTCTATTTTAGTGGGCCCTTCAAGGTGTTATAAAAAATAATAAGACCCATACTTGGCCATTTTTAGATACAGTGTGACATTTTTGAAGAGAGTAACACTGTAGGAGCATAGAGAGAGCTTACCTATCACGATTCTAAAGTTTTCTTCTAATCTCTACCATTAGATTATTATTCCTTTGTTGTTTATGAATTCTATCATGTGTAATCGGATAATGACTTACTAAAAGCCCTCATTCTAGGGTTATTGACAATGTATAAATATTTTTGTGTAATTATATGATTGTTTAGTGATATTCTAACCCACATGTTTTGTTCATATTATACTCAATTATTTTATGGCTTCATGATCCATAAAATAAACAGATAATTTATAGTGGAACTAGAAATGGGAAAGCTAGGAATAGAACATGGGTTAAGGGGAGTAGGGTTCATCTACGGATAGATTACCAGCTAGGACATAAACATACGCAGTTTTCCCTATTTGGATCAGATACGTGATGACATATAAATACATGAGGGGTTTATCACATCCCCGTTCAATGATAGGTATTCCACAGGAAGTTGTTACTCACAAGATGAGCATAGACCCTAGCTTTGTACCAATGAGGCAGAAAAGACGCCCGATGTGAAAACACAAGAAAAAGTTTATAAAAGAAAAGGTAGGCAAGCTACTTGATATCTGCTCTATCAGAGAAGTTAACTACCTCAAATGTCTAGCCAACATGGTGTTTGTATCAAATTAAGGTAAAAAAATTAAGAATGTGCATATATTTTAAAGATTTAAATACAGCATGCCCCAAGGATTTATTCCCTCTATCGCACAAATGTCAAATGATTGATCCAACAGTTGCATACAACATGCTAGGTTTTCTCAATGCGAACTCTAGTTATAGTCAAATAAATATGAACCCAGAATACCAAGATCAACTTTCTTTTATGGTAATTGCTACTTTGATGCAATACCTTTTGAACTAAACAATGCTGGAGCAACTTATTAACGGTTTGTTAATGGCATGTTAGAAGAACAAATAAGAAAAACTATGGAAGTATTTATAGACATCATGGTGGTCAAGTCTCTGCATTTAGAGGACCATTTGTAGCATTTGCAGGAAACTTTCAAGAAACTCTACGAATACACCATGAGTTGAACCCCAAAAAGTGCTCCTTCATCATTGGGTCAGGCAAATTTTAGGGTTTACTTATCTCTAACAGAGGGGTTGAATTTAACCCAAACAAAATCAAGGCAATAGAAGAGATCTCTGAGATTGCTAGTCACGCCCTGAGCCTACACACAGGATGGGACCAGCACTCAATTCTATTGTTGGCCCAAGCATACTCGTACATGGAATGAAACATTAACACATAACTAATCATAATTAGAAACATAATTCAAAACATGAAAAGATAAATTTTATTAATAAATCTTTACTTATAAACCATAAAACTTAGAATTTTTAACATGATGACACAAAGGTCAAAACTGTAAAACATGATTATAATTGCTAATTGTATATGGAGTCTCCACTTGTATGAGATTACTACCTACTGATACATGGCCCTTAGCATACCTTTACTGAACTAAAAATAATGCTAATATCAGTTAAGCCCCCAGAAAGTAGGTTGGGCTCACCCAAAGCTTGATGTGAGGAACTTAATGAATCGTATGATCACGAGCCTAATTATTTTAATATGAATCATAAAATGATGTAACACTTAATGATATAAGTACATGGAATGTATTGTATGTAAAATGACAGGAAGAAACATGGCATATACATAACATCGGGCAGGAACAATCAATAGAGAGATATTATGACATGAAAGAGAAACATAAGCTTAAATCATACACTGTTGGGGATTAAGTACATTCATCCTTCTTTAGTTCATTATGAGATAAAATGATGCAACTGACATAAATCACCATATTAGTCACATGGAGTCGAATCTTTGCCCAATAAGCTAAGCCATCTCATGCCTTGCCAGGTATTGTACATACGTGATATGATTTTCTCGCAAAGGATCTATAATAAAACCATATTAAAAGCACATAAAGGATTTGCCTAAACCAACATTGTTATCTATAACCTATATAGACAAACATAGTTTCAAGCATTCATCATTTATACTTATGCCTTATCAATTAACCATCTAACTTCTTTATGCTCATGTGATTATATTTTTAGCCCCTTTCAGCTCATGTATATAGTTTATCCACCTTGGGCTCATGTTTATAGGTTAGCCACTCTAGTATTATATTTATGGGCTAGCCACTTTAGGCTCATGTTGTTGGATTATCCATATTACATATATATTCATAAGTCTTACAGTTCATTAGCATCATTCAAGATTCATAAAAGATCATCTCATTGTGCCATAGTTCATAAAGCAAGTGTTTTCATATCATTATGGAGATTATGAAATGTTTGAGTCATTTTAGCATATTTCATATGTAAGGAATTCATATAATCATGTCAAAGATAATGGTTAAAAGATTTATATCATCATGTTTAAGCATAAGTAAGAGAAATCAATTTATAAGCCATGGAAGTCACATTATTGCAAGGAGTTAACAATTTGAAGGTTCATAAGGATCATAAGATTCATAAGTTTACATTCTTAGAAAATCATCAAGGAAATCACAAAGACATGGTTCTTAGCATGAGGGATACATGGTATTCATTAAAATTCATAAGTTTATGTTGGAAATCCATAAAAATAACATATAATAGGGATTATCAAAAGAATATGATATATGAGTAGATATTTCATGAAGTTTTCATAAGGAATCGAACAGATTTCAAGTTATGAGGGTTTTACTCTAACCCTAACCTTTTCATGAGAATCATTTGAACTCATAGGATGAAATCCGTGTGAAGGACATGAGAATGGTTAGCCTTACATATGTTGAGAGATGGAAGAAATTTAGCGATGAACCTGAGATTGTTCCTTGCATGAGTTTAGAGCATAGTTCATGAAACCCCTATGGTTTTGAGTTGGGGAGAGAGGAGAGGAATTATGTCAACCCCTGACGCTACCACTTACATGTAACACGGGACTTAGGATCACAAGTGACCCCAAACTAACCCTTTTGCCTTAGCATGACATAAGTAATTTAATAATAAACATAGCATAAGAAAGAATAATAAGAGTAGGTAATCCAACTAAGCATAAGGTAAAGGTCTAAGAGTAATAGAATCTGAAACATATGATACCAAATGACTGGCTATGTATGAAAGCCTCTAAAACTGTCATAAGAAGTTACTTGGACAAGACCCTAGCTAACTCTAAGTAATGAAATAAAGGAGCCTACTAGTTAGAAATCATACTAGTCTTGGAAGAATGAGGACTCACCAACTCAAAAATAGAAATTATGCTAGCCTCTAGCCACGAATCTGTGATCGGAGCCTAAATCTACATCATGATAGGATGCAGCAAAAGAAGTATGCGTCAGTACTATAGGATGTACCGAGTATGCGAGATATACATAAATAGTAGTACAACATGCTTAAAACTTGAGGTCATGAATAATAGGAGGAAGCATAGTAAATATCATAATTGAAGCAATAAGACATGAGGTAATAAGTAAAGCTTAATAAATAGAGTATCATATAACTTAAAATCTTAAAAATATTCATAGGGTAAATTCTCTTAACTGACATAGACCATGTGAGCTACATGGAATTCGATGTATATGCCCCATCGAAAGGACCCAATATACATTGCCAGGTTATAAAGGCATAGCTGGCATGATAACAATTTTTGATGCCCAACTGAGGGTCTATAAAACCTATGGTAGCACGTAGTTCTGGGAAATGTAAGGGTACGCTAAACCTAATCCAAATCGGTGCTCAATACTACTCCCAAAACATACTTTAGTGCATATATAAACTGGGGAATATTTGATGCCAAAACTGTTTGAAAATCATAAGGACATATCTAATGTCATGCCCTTCTCAAATCATAAATCTTAAAGCTTAACATAGCCATCACTCAAATATACTTCTTTCTAAATACATAACTTTAAGAAGTAGGCATGCAATTTCATAAGTAATTGAGGTTATGGTATCAAAGTATGCCAATTTTCTTAAATCAATCCATGTATGCAAAATTGGCTAAGTCTAGACTTTAATTCATGAAATAGAACTTCACTTGAAAACCCATGCAAAATTATACAACTTAGAATTTGATTTCATTGTGGAATCATGAGAAAACAATTTATAAGAAAGCCCATGAGAATTGGATAATAACCCTAATTAGAAATTCATAAAAATCCATATAAACGTTGGGGGGTTTGGGAATAAGGGTGAAAAAATCCCTTATTGAATACTCACATACCTGAATTGAAGCTTTCTTAATCTAGGATGGGAGGGATGGAGACATGAAGATTAAATCCTTAGTTTGGGGCTTGAAGCTTGAGAGAATAGAGACCCTTTCTTCTTTTGGATTGAATGAAAGATTGAGGGAGAAGACTTAGGCTAATTGAAGTTAAAACCCTTCTACAATTTTCCAAAATGACCTCACTTAGGAGTTAGAAGGGTGGATAATTACAAAAATATCCCTGGATAAAAGTTGAGAAAAACTAATAAAAACCTCGGCTTCAGGTTCCACGGACCCTTTCCACGGACATTAGATGGAACCACGGTTCATGGATTGAAGTCATGGTTTCTGAGCCAAAATGTTAGGCTGCAGGTTTTAGATCTACGGATGAGGTCTACGGCTCATGGAATGTTTGACGAACCATAGAAACCTCTCGTGGTTTATGGCCTAGATGGCCAGCTGTGGGTCTGATTCCATGAGCTAACATTACGATTTGTAGAACTATCTACAACTCAAAGAACCTGCTCGTGGTTACTGGGGAAAATGTTGAGCCTCAGTCTGAGTTCCACGAGCGGGTTCCATGACCCATGGAACTATCCACAACTTGTGAACTTCACTCTTAGTTCTCAGACCTTAGGAGGGGTCTGCAGAACAGATTTCCACAAGTCCATTCAATGACTCATGGTTCAGTCCGTGGCTCATGGTTTGGGCTCGTGATTCCTGGAAAGTTTAGATTTTTTAGAGTTTCTAAGTTTAAAAGTTGGTTTGAATTCCGGGGTGTTACAAATTATACAATAGATTCCAAGTGTTCCCATTTATTGGAAGGGGCATTATGTCTTGGGTACTGATTACATAGTTGGGGTAGAACAAACACACCCTTAATGAATTGAAGTGTAGGATATTTCCCGTTGAAATACTCCTCAACGCACTACACTTCCCCTAGCACTAGGAGAGGTAGTGTGACACAGTGGTCAAGTTATTGGCCCCTACAGAAACCAACTCTCTTATGTTTGGTCTGCAGTGCATGATGTTGGACATAGTGTTGAAACTATCTGTGCTCCTCCTAGCATGACACTTTGACCCTTGTTCCGCCCAAAAAAAATTAAGTCATGGAACTCATTCCAATTGGTTTCTAATGATCCATGGGCCCAGTAACTTGATTTCTAAGCTCCATCACATATACAGAACAACTTAAAACATGTCTTAAGACACAAGGTGTTACAATATCTTCCCTTTAGGATTATTTATTCTCGAATTGGGGTAATAGAAATAATGAATACATTACATGTGAATAATAACATGGTCTAGTCTCTCTTAAACTATCTCTCATCAAAATGAAGTTCATTAATATAAGGATTTCATAACAAGCCATGAAAAAGAATGTACAGGAACGATTAATGAAATACATGAGACTTAACATGAACATGACATAAGACATGAGTTTCAATGGGCATTAACATTACAACATAATACATGAATTCATGGAATCATAGACATAGTGTGGGGTCATTACCTTAAACATATTCTCTTTGAGAAGTGAACATATGAGAATATCTAGTTTTCATATCTTCCTTGGCTTCCCATGTATCTCCCCCAACATTCTGATTTCTTCATAGTACATTCACTGAAGCTACTTATTTGGTTTTAAACTTGCAAACCAAATGATTTAGAATTTTAACTGGAACTTCCTTATAAGTTAAACTATCTTACACACCAACACTTTTATAGGAACAGTAATTGAGGTATCTCCCTCACACTTCTTTAGCATAGCAACATGGAACACTGGGTGAATAAAGGCCATGTCTGCAAGCAACTCTAAATCGTAGGCCACTTTCCCAATCCTCTTCAAGATTTGGTAGAGGCCAATATATTGATAACTAAGCTTCCCTTTTTTTCCAAAAATACATGATGCCTTTCATAGGTTAAACCATCAAGAACACTCAATCATCAACACTAAAGTCTAAATCTCTTCATCTCTTCATCTCACATTATAATATGACTTTTGGTGAATTTGCGCAGTTCTCAACTGCTCCTAAAAGAGCTTACCTTTCTCTATGTCTTGGCGGACCAAGTCATGCCCTAATAAATTAGTTTCACCAACCTCGAATCATCCTATAGGATATTTACATCTTTACCCATACAGGTCCTCAAATGGTGTTATCTGAATACTAAAATGATAGCTATTATTGTAAGCAAACTCAATGAGAGGTAGGTAATTATCCCAACTACCCTTGAAGTCTAGGACAAAATCTATCAATATGTCTTCAAGTGTTTGAATGGTAATCTCTGCTTGACCAGCGATCTGGGGAGGGAATTTGGTACTAAGGTTCACCTTTATACCTAATACTTTCTTAAAGACATCCAAAAAAGGGTAGTAAACTCGGGGACCCTATCTAAAATAATGTACATGGAGGTACTCTTAAAGCATATCAATTTCATGAATATGGCATAATCCTCCGCAGAATCTGTTGTCTTAACTGGTAGAAAGTAATCAAACTTTTTAAAATAGTCTAGAATCACCCAAATCAAGTCATGCTAATGACGTGACCATGATAAACTAGTTATGAAGTCCCTATTTATCATCTCCCACTTCTACAAGAAAGATCTATACATTGAGCCAAGCCGCCGAATCTTTGGTGCATAACTTTAACTTGCTAACAATTAAGAAACATAGCCACAAAATCGGTGATTGTTTTCTTCATATCATTTCACCAATAGACTTCTCTTAAGTCATTGTACATCATTGTAAAACCTGGGTGAATAGAATAACTTGAATGATGCGCTTCTGCCATATCCACTCTCAATGTTCATCAACATCTTTAACACACAACTTGCCTTGGTACCTCTAGGTACCATCTCCCCTTTTTTTCCAAATCCATAACCTTGTGCTTATGGATTTCTTCCATTAGATGAAACAAGATGGGTTCACTATCTTGTTATTTCTTAAACATTGTCACTATAGACGATTAATCTCAATTTTGAACAACTACACCATAATCCTTGGAGTCTAAGATGCAAACTCCTAGGTTTTCTGTAATGACCTATTCCATCGTTATTCTAAAATCACCTTATCCCGGATTCTGGGAACTATTAAATTTCATTTTGATTTAAGTAGGGTTGACATGAAAAAAATTCTAGATTTTGCAAATTGATCTAGGCTAACGTCACCCTGCTATAGCTAGAATTTTATCGCTATAGTGCCACCGTTGTAGTGGTCAGCCAGCCACTATAGCAGTATGACAGAGGCAATAGCTGAAATGCAATTTTATATTTTAGAATTCTCTTCCTCAACTGGAAAACATGCGAGGGTTACTCCAAAAAACCCTCCCAGGCTACTCCAAAGCTTGGGAGCCATGGGGAGAGTAGATTTTGGCTAAAGAGGTGTGAAATACTTTATTTTAGGCTTGTTCTCCGTCAGGAAATGCCTTCATGGAGCCAAAATGTGGCGTGTGCAACTGATTTGCATCCAAGTAAGCTAGGTTTTCCATTTAGTAGACTTAGACATGTATTTCACTTCATATTATTCTTATAGAATGACAGGTTCACCAAAAACTTGTTAGCGACATTCCACTCACACACAAGTGTACGTGGTCATCCAAGTAATATAGATTGGCTTGTCTAGATATCGTACCCAAGAGACTTATGACTTAACAAACATTGTAAATTATTTGTATACCGCTAGAATAAACAAGTATTGTAAGTAATTGAAGTATGACCTTGTACTAACTTACAATCTAAAACAAATTGAGAGAATTAAAAGCGAGTAGATAGTGATTGTTGTTCCAATTTTGAGAGAATTTTAGTGATACAGCTTTATTTTTCAATCATGAGTAGTATTCCCTTGAATTGACTTGTTTGTCTACCTAGTTGCTGATTTTGGGGACAACAATGGTCTTCCAAACCTCTAATCACCTCTAGAATAGCATCACAACTACATCGTTGAGCGGTGATGTGACAACTTATTCCGAATGCTTTTATTTATATTCCCATATAAACTAAACAAGGCATTCTAGGTATATTCATATCCTAGTCGCAAACCTTTCCTTTACATTACAAAAGAGAGGCCTTTCTCCCTATATTCCACGGTCTATTTTATTGATCCTTCTTCCGAGTTCACAACAAAATTATAGATTTATCTTAACGGCGGTCAGGCATGAAAATACTAAATACAAGAATATAAGAACAACTAGTGATGGCAAATGAACTATACAATCCAACTTTATACTACTAATCATGCGTTTGTAGTCGTAACCCAAGAATAAGGGTTCTTAGCCACTCATGCTAATCAAGAACACAAAAAATATTGTTTCCATTCAAATTAATAACTAAGAAAAGGAAGAAGAAAAGAAACCTAATGGTGAATTCTATTCTCTACCTTATGCTCTGAAAATATGATGGGACCCTTACAAAAAATGCACAATATTCTATTTATAGAGCTTGGGAAATAACCCATTTTCCTTTTTGGAGTCGGCTTAGGAGAAAGCTGGAATTTTCCGCTATGAATGGCCTTGGTGCGCCACGTCACAAAGGCGCCAAAATTTCCCTTCTGGTGTTTGGTTTGTCGTGCGCCACCCCACCAAGGCGCCCGTGACAGCCTTCTAGAGTTCTGGGTCTGAGGTAGCGCGACACTAAGGCGCCCCAGCCTAGTTTTCTCTTGTTTGTTTCCTCCCATGCATTCTACTATCTTGCTTGCATGCTTTACTCTTCCGTTTCATCTTTTAATGGTTAATTTCCCGCATCACATTCCTTGAAATCATCTAATCATGTGTCTCAGTACATAATATAGAAATTCAACTCAAAACACAAGATATATAGTAAGGAATGTTCTCAAACCATAAGGTAAATATGGGTAGAATACAATAAATGGGCATATAAATATGCCCAAGATAACCACCCCACACTTAAACCTTTGTTCGTCCTCGAGCAACTCACTACTATCTATGTTATGCTTCACCATAAATGCCTAAGGAACTTTCCACCCTTACTTGCAAGCAACTAGACAATTTTAATCATGCTTTTGTAGTCCATCTGTCAAGCCATATCCATACAACCTTTTGAGCACTATGACCTTTCACTTGAAACAACACAACCTCTATAACTTAGTCTTTACCACAATACCGAGCCAACGTGTTCATGTGTAAACAAATCAAGTAATAACACTACCAAACATATGTCATGGGTGCCCTCACTATTTTAGTAATGCCCCTATTTCTTCCACGTACATTTTATTCCAATGGGGCATTCTCAACATTAAAGAACTCACTCTCTAAAATCATGTTTCAAACATATCATAACATTCCATAGGCTTGCCCTTAGTGTATCGTGAACTCAACAAAGCACTCATATTCATGGAATCAAAAGGTCTTTCTTTTTGTTATAATGTCAGCATCGGGATGGGTAGGATAATTTTAGGTACAAACTGACTCTTTTCCATATTGCACATGTTCAAGACACTACACTCAACTCCCTCTTTCTCATTTTTCATTATTTCCTCCTTTGTTCCCATCTTCTTGCATTACCACTTATTTTATCATGTTTCTGACCTTTAGTTCATGTGTACTTCTTTCTTGCACACCCTTTTTTTTAGTAACTCCTAACAACAAGCACATTGCAGGTTTAACCGGGTACCATATCTTTCTTTCACTATATTTACCTTCCATTTACTCTTCTCGTTTCATTCCCTTCTTTTCTTTTTTTATCAACATCTTTTAAATTATACAGCACATTAGGGACTTTTATTTTGATCAAATCAACATAGGGTATCAACCAAATGGGTAGGCTCATTATGAAGCTTAACAAAGAATTAGGCTTCAAGTCTCAAAAGGGCTTCATGAGTTGTAATGTCAAGGTCTCACAAACAATCATCAAAAAAAAAAGAGAAAGGGCTATACAAGAAAATCCTTAATCATATCCAACAAATTTCATGCTAGTAAATGTTCACATGCACATGGGGCAAGTTATAGATGCTACTCTAAGTAAGAAACCAATCCAAAACTCACATCACATGTCACCATGATTCATATATCAAACTATTATACTTGCATGCTAATACACAAGAACATTGAGAAATTTTACACAATTAATCCCGTTTTCTTCATTTTTTATGTCCAGTTAAAGATCCTATGTGTCTCTAATGAAATTCATTTTCACTTGCATGGCTTCACATGAACTACCCATGACGTCTAGCTAATATTCCAAGTGGGATTTCAAAGTTCCAAAGGCAAGGCTCCTATTCCTACAATCCTATGACTAATTTTCTCTTAAGACGATCATCATCCATCTATCATCGAGATAAGTTATTACTACTATGACTTACCTAAAAACAAAAAAAAATCTACCCAGTTCAAAAGAACTGAAAACAAAAGTCGAGGAACCCAACCTAAAAGAAATATAACTATCTACAATCATACTGAATCACCAAACAATCATCACAACCCAGCCGAACATGTCCAATTACATACGTACTCAAGATTTAGCAATGAAAATCAAAGAAATTTTATTCCCCCACCATACACTTAATCATGGCACTGTCCCGAGGGATTCAATTCAGTACAAAAGTAATGTGTTAGAGAAGGAACTCCCTGGGCATCTAGGCAACGTCCTCATCATCATCAAGATTGAATTCCTGATACTCCTTAGTTGTGGTATTGTCAACTACCATAAAATTTGTGCCCTCATCGTCGACCTCATCATCCTCATCATCATTCGTGGCATGTATGGTAGGCTCATCATCATCTAATAACTCGTGAAACGCAAGACCCATCCAGCACATATACATAGAACTGTCGATCAATAGGTACCGATCTCTAATTTCAGCCATATCTTCATTGGTTGCAGGTCGACCACCAATCCTCAACTACAACTGTGTCATTCTGAACATCCTACCCATCCAACTATCATCCCTCGCCTAACGATCAGTATTAGAGAGCACAGTCCCATGTGAAGTGTCTTGGGCCTTGATCTTTGTGAAAACCACTCTCTGGCTCACAAAATAAGGAACTCTTGTAAGGAATATCTCATGGATCTCTTCCTCAACATCATCCTTTCTCAAAAATTAGGTCATCACCCCGCCATAGCAATATCGCCACCTCTTATTATTTCTGAATTTTCTCATATTTTGATGCATAACTAAAGCAGCATTGATAGGAAACCCTTTCATCAGCATATACACTAGCACCACTCTCTCTTTGGTAACCTCATAAGTATGCTTGCATGGCAGGAGGGTACTAGACACAATTTTCAACCACATTCATACTTCCTGATTAAAGTATGCATACTGCAATGTTGCATGACCTCCTGTATCCTTGCTTCTCTCCCATCAGGCTGTGGATCTTACACCACAGAGTATGTGCTGGATGTCTCTTTATGTTGGATTTTCCACCATTTTCATGTATGTTTGGACATCTACATGTGGTGTACCCCAGAACTCATTCAGTGCTCGGGTTGTGAATTTGATTGTTTTTCCTCTAACTTTGGGGACTCTTCAATATATGGCTTGGGAGGGGGTCCAAGAGGCCTATTTAGAGGCTCGAACTCAATGGTACTAGAGAACACACTTTCTACCTCCAAATATTGAACCATTTCGTGTGGTGCTTCATCTTCATAAATATCTGCCTCTTTGAGGGCTCTTTCCAATGGATCTTTAGATGTTATGAGTGGTATCCCTGATTTTATATCTACCACAGTGATAGCTAATAAGTCCTCATATAGTGCAGGCAACTTTATTGCCTTATAAACATTAAAGACTTCCACCTTATCATATGCCCTCATGGTGAGTTGCCCTGCTGCTACATCTATCAGTGATATGCCTGTAGCCAATAATAGATATCCCAAAATAAATGGGACTTCTGGGTCTAGTTCAAAATCCAAGATCACAAAATCCACCAAAAAGATCAAAGATTCAATCTGCACCAATACGTCTTCAATAACGCCCTCAGGTCTTGCCAAAGAACTATCTGCTAATTGTAAAACAATTGTTGTGGGGACAGGACTACCCAATCTCAACTTTTTAAAGATAGAAGATGGCATTAGGTTGAAGCTTTTGCCAAGATCACATAGTGCTCGTGCTATAACCTTCTGCCTAATGGTGATCTCAATTGTGAAATTTCCTAGATCTTTAAGTTTGGTTGGCAATTTCTTCTGAATTCTAGAAGTGCATACCTCTATAAGGGCATCTATGGCATATTTAGCCAACCAGTTCTTACTTGTCACAATATCCTTTATGTACTTCGCATATTTAGGGACTCCCTGAAGAATATCTATGAGTGGGAGACTAATGTGCACCTACCTAAAGAGATCAAAAAAATTCTTAAAGCCAGCTTCCTCTCTCTGGTTGATCAATTTTTGAGGGAAAGGTGGAGAAGGCTTTACAATAATTTTAGCTTCTTTAACCAATGTCTTGGCATTAGCTCTTACCTTTTATACTGCAACTTCTACTACCTTGGGCTCTGCTTTTTTGGCCCAAGTTCTTCCAACTCTTTACTGCTTTGGGTAGTAACTGTATTTACCTACTTAGGATTTGGATCAGTATCTACAAGAAGGCAACCTTGAGGTCTCATATTTTGTGATCCGGCTAGCTGGCCCATTTGCTTCTCTAGGTTCCAAATGGCAAGTTTCTGATCATTCATATTTGCTGCTTAGCAAGCTTGGCTTTCCATAATCATATTCAGCATCTCTTCTATGTTTCTAGGTGGTGCCGCAGTTTATTGTTATTTAAAAATTCTTGATTCTGACCCTGTTTCATGAACTAATTCTCACCTTAGTTATTTCCATATGAAAAGTTGTTCCTCAGGTTTGCATTGTATGCATTGCCAAAATTCTGATTTCTATCTTTTTGAGCATACCCTACAAAGTTCACATAATAAGTATTTGTTGCACAATCTTATGACAGATGGTCTCCTCCACAGGTCTCGCAAAACTGAAAGGCTGCATGATGCAATGCATTCACTTGTGCCTTATTGCTTCCAAGAGCTAACTTGTTTAGGACTGTGGCTATATTGCTCATCTGGTTACAAATAGATTCCACCTTAGCAAATAAATTTGTGTTTGTATCTACCTCTAGCAACTCGGTAACTTTTTGGGCGCAACCCTACTAGAATATGTGTTCCACTCCAGATTACTCTGTGCCATTCTTTGTAGAAGAGTGTATAACTGGTCATAGGTCTTCTCTAGTTCTTGCCCGTCTACTGCACAGTATAGAAATATCTTGGAATGAGCATCAAGCCCCTCAACGAATGTGTTAACCAACACTTCATTTGTCTGTTAGTGATGAGGACAGTCTCTAAGAAGGGACTTAAATCACTCCCACGCCTGATAAAGATTTTCACAATACTTCTACCTGAAACTCAGTATGTTTCTCCTCAGCTTGGTTGTCTTTCCAGAGGGAAAGAATCGCATCAAAAATTTCCTGGCCAGATTATTCCAAGAAGTGATGGAGTTTGGCGGCTCAACTTTCAACCACCTCTTTGCTTCCCCAAGGAGGGAAAATGGAAACAATGTCAGTCGTACATAATCCTTTAAGAATCCAGCAGGTATGTAAGTATCACTAATTTCAAAAATATTCTGGAGATATTATTACGGGTCCTCATATGATAAGCCTGTGAACTGACCACTGGTGTGCAAGAGTTGCACCATATTATGCTTGAGTTCAAAACGACTACCCGTTGCAAGCTTTTGAATACTGTAGATGACATTAGTCATAAGTGGGATTGCCACATCTCTCACTGGCCTAGGTGTTGGTGCTTCCATTTCTACAGGGGCAACTTTAAGTTGTTTAATTAACTGGGTAAGATTAGCACCCACCTACTAAAACTTAATTAGATAAAGTGTTGCTGCCCTTCTCCTTTGGTGAAATAATCTTTCGAGTTTAGGGTGAGCCTTCACTAAGTCTTTAGTCCTTTACAGTGTGTTGATAATTCAAAGTGTATACCTGCAGATTTTTTAAAAAGCTAAGATCAAGTTGTCAATACTTGAATAATAAAGTCATATAAGAAAATTTAGAAATTTGCTAATTTCTAAGTCCCAGGCAACGGTGCTAAAAACCTATTAGTGACTTCCAACTCACACACAAGTGTACGTCATCGTCCAAGTAATATTAAATGGTTTGTCTCGATATCGTACCCAAGAGACTTATGACTTAACAAACATTATAAATTATTTGTATACCGCTAGAATAAACAAGTATGTAAGTAACTGAAGTATGAGTTTGTAGTAACTTAAAATCTAAAACAAATTGAGAGAATTAAAAGCAAGTAAATAGTGATTGTTATTCCAAGTTTAGAGTGAATTCCAGAGTTACAACTTTATTTTTCAATCATAAGTAGTATTCCCTTGAATTGACTTATTTGTCTACCTACTTGCTGATTTCGAGGTTTATTATATGACTATGGTATTCCGAACCTCTACTAACCTATCCAGAATAGAATCACAACTATATCATTGAGCGGGGTTGTGACATATTATTCCGAACTCTTTTATTTATCTTCCCATATAAATCAAACAAGGCGTTCTAGGTAAATTCCTATCCTAGTCACAAATCTGCCCTTTAAATTACAAAAGAGAGGTCTTGCTCCCTATATTCCTTGGTCTATCTTATTGATCCTTCGTCCAAGTTCACAATAAAATCATAGATTTATATTAATGGCGGCCTGGCATAAAAATACTAAATACAGGAATATAAGAACAATTAGTGATGGCAAATGAACTAATCAATTCAACTTTATACTACTAATCATGTGTTTGTAGTCGTAACCGCAGAACAAGAGTTCTTAGCCACTCATGCTAATCACGAACACAAAAATATTATTTCCATTCAAAGTAATAGCTAAGAAAAGGAAGAATAAAGGAAACCTAATGGTGAATTCTATTCTCTGCCTTATGCTCTGAAAATATGACAAGACCCTTAAAAAAAATGCACAATGTTCTATTTATAGCGCTTAGGAAATAACCCTTTTTGCTTCTTGGAGTTGGCTTAAGAGAAAGCTAGAATTTTCTGCTCTAAATGGCCTTGGTGCACCGCGCACCAAAGGCACCAGAATTGCCCGTCTAGAGTTTGGGTTCTGGCGTGCCGCCCTACAAAGGTGCTAGTGATAGCCTTCTGGAGTTCTGGGTCTGGGGTAGCACGCCACTAAGGTGCCTCAGCGCAGTTTTCTCTTGTTTGTTTGCTCTCGTGCATTCCACTTACTTTCTTCAATGCTTTACTCTTCCATTTCATCTTTCAATGGTTAATTTCCTACGTCATATTCCATGAAATCATGTAATCATGTGTCTCAGTACATAATATAGCAATTCAACTCAAAAAAATATACATTAAGGAATGTTCTCAAACCATAAGGTAAATATGGGTAGAATACGATAAATGGGCATATAAATATGCCCAAGATCAACAGGAGGATTCATGTTTAGGCCTTCGTCCACGGAGTCTGGAGGAATATTGTATTATTGACTGGTTGTTGAATAGGGAATGATTGTGTCACTACAAGATTTTATGCCTAAGACCACACTAAATCTCGACAACGCTTGTAAAGTATAGCCTAAAATATTTTCGGGTATGCTTTTAAAGTGTAGACTTAGTTTTTAGCTTTTGGCCATAATAATATTGGCACCGCTTATAAAGTCTGTTCTTTAAAGGTATAGGCTACACATTATAAGCTTTTCCACATCATTATATAATTGGCAATGCCTGTTTAAACATATGACTACACTTTAAAATGTGCTATTTTTATAATTCTAAATATAACGCTTTACAAGTGTGGCCTTATAATTTTCCTAAGATTTTCACTAAAATATTATATTTCCTCCAACATATTTAGCTCTCCCTTTAATTTCTAATTGGCCAAAAATAGAACACTAAATACAAAAACACAAAAATTATTTTCCCCTCAAATACAAACTCTCTCAATACAATCAGAAAACTCTCCTAAGTAGCAAATAAAGGTTCAGAAATTTTTCCCCAAATAAACACTCAAAAATATTGCCCAAAATCGTCTCTCAAAAATCGCCAGTCTCAGATGATGATGCCCTAAAGCTTTACATACAGAGCCTTACATATTAATTTTAGTTCTCGTCGGTCACGAGTTTCAGAATTCTCAAAAATCTTTACATACAGAGCTTCACAGAGCCCTAAAGCTTCATCACATTGGAAGGGTTTTGTTGGAATAGAGTTTATCAGGTAGAGATTTTTATCTTTTTTTAGTGAGTAACTGGAAAAAATAATCAACCAGCTAACATCTGGGTCTATTTTTGTGTTAGTTTATTGGTGGGGTTACACATTTAGCATGTGGGTTTTGATTTTCTTGTGTTGTTGATATGATTTGTGTTGGTTTTCACTTGTTTACCAATGGGTTGGTTTTTGCTTGTTTACCGATGGCTTGATAGTTGTTCTACGGGGAGGATTTTATGCTATGTATGTATTGAAATGTGTTTCTTCTCCTGCAAAATGAGAACTTCTGTTATGCTTGTTGCTTGATGCAGTTGATGTTTGCTGACGAACCCTAAAATGATTTCAAAAAAGTTCAATTTGTGTCAAAAGTGCCAAACCACACTTTCCTCTGCTAAATCACTGTCTTGTCATTTTTCTCTAGGTAAATTTCAACCATTCAAATACCATTATACTGTTTATTGTTAGTGTGGAAAACATGGGTTATCTTCTTGGTGTATTATCTTTTAGGGAGAAATAGTAATCATCAAGGGTTGGCTTCTACTATAATCAAGCTTTCGGAGAAGTGCTTAGTTGTGAAAATCGCAATGAAACGTGGTATTCAAAACACAACCAACAAGCACATGACTGATGAGTTAAAGATTAGTTAGAATGTTTGGTTTGATATTATCCCCAAAGAAAATAAAAAAAGAGAGGAGAATTTTTTGATATGTTAGTTTATTCTGTTTATGACATCCCTTCTTTGAATCTTTGTGCAATGCCATTTGAATAGGGAGTACTAGGTGGTTGGGTTGTATTTATCTTCGTTGCACGGAATTGCAGTTTCATCTATAATTTGATGATGTTAAGGCTGTTAGTCAAATAAGATTTTTTTTTGTCGATGTCTAAATACTGTTAAGGAGTCTTTGATAGCTCAAGTGTTATATGTGAGCTGAGAGGCACATATTACTTGCATGCCCTTGAATTAGAGATTTTTCGAGTCTTATCGCTAACATGTGAGCTGCATGGCAGAAATTAACTGTGGGAGTTCTCCTCCTGAGAAACAAATACTACATAATCTTTTATCGAGGAGGATTTCCTCCCACCTTGTGTTGCAACTGCCTTTGCAGAAAAGCAGGAGATAACAAAATAGATTCAAAGTGTTGACGAGAAAAAGAACACCAGGCCTGCTGATGAAGCAGCACTATTGGCTACAGAAAGCCAGGCTGTTGCGGGTACTTTAGGAGAATTTTATGAGGCTCAGGAGCATCTTGAACAAAAAATTGGGATTGTAAGTATATCTTTAACTTCAAATTGAAAAGCACATTTGTTGATTTATAACGCTTCTAAAGGTTTCTCGCATTAGTTTTTTTCAAGATAAAGCGCGTCTTTTGCCTTTTTATCCCAACAAAGCTTCTCTTGGCTTTAGGATTCCAGCTTGTATTAGTATTACACCCATCAGATGATTCGGCACTCCTAATGGTTACAAAGTAAAAGCAACTTGTACTGGATCAGTTCATATTCTTTCATTCACAATGCATCATATCCTTTAAATACCTAGTTTTCATTATATCCTTATTTCTGTTTCCAAAGTTATTTCTCAATTAAGTTGCATTGTTCTTTTTACTAAGATTTCATGTATCATACATGCCCCTTCAATGAAGAGGCCAGTGGAGATTGGTAAAGTGGAGAATGGACTCTACAAGATCATGCAGTCTTCCTCTGCCAGTGCTTCTCTTCTTTTAGTGTCTTCTAATACTGCTTTTGTTATTCCTAATAAGTCTCTTTCTTTTAATGTTTCTTATACTGATTGATTTTCCAATAGTTCTGTTACCCTCCTGTCTCTATTTGTAATGATCATTTTATGATAAATAAATTGAAAATTCTATGGCACAACATATTGGGACACATACTTTTTGTCAAAATGAAAGACATTTTTTCCATATCCTGTACATTTTCTTGCAGACAACCCTTTGTATGCCATATTTATCCTTTATCTAGGCAATCCAAACTTTACTTTTCTGATAGCTCCATTAAATCCACTCATCCTTTTCAACTTATCCATGTAGACGCTTGGGGGCCATACAACACACCTACTCATTCTAATTGTAGGTACTTTTTGATCATAGTGGATGACCACACTAGAGCTATGTGGACACACCTCTTGAGTCCAAGAACAATGTTTTCCCTCTGATTAAGACATTTATTACCATGCTCAAGATACAATTAATTTCCTCTATACAAGCTGTTAGGAGTAACAATGCTCTTGAACTTGATTCTAGCAATTTATCCAGTCAATTCTTTCTTCATCATGGCATCATCCATCAAACTTCCTTCTCTCACACACCTCAATAAAATGGTGTTGTGGAGAGGAAACATAGGTACCTTCTTGAAACCTTTAGTGCTTTATTATTACAATCCAAATTGCCTATAAAATTTTTGGGGGATTGTGTGTTTGCTGCCACATATCTCGTTAATAGATTCCCATCTAAACCTCTGCATAATAAAACTCCTTATGAGCTTCTGTATGGTCATCCCCCTTCTTATAGTCACTTGAAAGTTTTTGGTTGTCTATGTTACCCTATTATGCCCAAATGTCATAGGGATAAATTTCAACCTAAGGCTGACTCTTGTGTTTTCATTGGCTATCCTCTATCCAAGAAAGGATACAAGTATACAATCTTAAGACCTATCTCATTTTTGTTTCTAAAGATGTAATTTTCCATGAGTCCTAATTTCTCATTGCCTCCCCTCTTGTTCCATCTCTCTTTTCTGTTGTATATTCTCTATATGAAACTTTTACCAGTTCTCTCCCAGCCCCTTGTTCCTCACCACCTACCTCATCTCCTACTCTTTCTAATCATTCCTCTGTATCTACTCCTGCAGTTGATCCCCTTCCTCTTAGAAGGTCTGGTAGATCCCATTTGCCTCTTGCATACCTTCAGCACTTTGTCTGTGACCTTCCTCCATCCCTCAGTGGATCTAGTTCTAATTCCACTTGTCGTAGTTACCTTACTAAGATTGTTGCACTAGAACTATATTCTTACAAACAGGAAACCTCTGTACCTGCTTGGCAAGAGGTTGAAGCACTCCTAGATAATAAACTTGGTCTGTTATGCCCTTACCTATTGGGAAGAAACTATTGGCTGTAAATGGGTTTGTAAAATCAAATACAAAGTTGATGGGTCTGTTAAGAGACATAAGGCTAGGTTGGTTGTTAGGGGTGATACCTAAGTTGAGGGGGTTGACTGTAATGAGACTTTCTCTCAAGTTATTAAATTCTCCATTGTTAAGTTCTTGATTGTTGTGGATGTTAAAAGGGGTTGGCCTTTCTTCCAACTTGATGTCAATAATGCAATTTTGCATGGTAACTTGGATAAAGAGGTCTAAATAAGGCTACCACTTGGGTTGAGTGCTGATTGTCCCACTAGTTCTCCCCTTTTGTTCTGTCATCTTCAGGAGTCTATTTATGGTTTGAGATAAGCTACCAGACATTGGTATGCTAAACTCTCTCAAGCCCTCAGTTCCCAGGGTTATTCTCACTCCCTTAATGATCATTCCTTATTCACCAAGAGGACCTCCTCCTTTATTATTCTGTTGGCTGTCTATGTTGATGATATCATCCTTTCTGGTGATATCTGGATGATATATCCTCCCTCAAGTCTTTCTTAGACTCTCAGTTTAGGATCAAAGATTTGGGTGTTCTGAATTATTTTGGAGGGATTGAGGTGTTCTATTCCTCTTCTTGGTTTACTGTTGCATCAAAAAAAACTCATCAAGGATTTACTTTATGAGTTCAGTTGTGATGTTGTGCATCCTGTCACATGCCCTCTTAATCTGTTAGTAAAGTTGAAAGATGGCATAGGTTCTCCTCTTCCCAATCCTGAATCCCACTGGTTGGAGATTGTGGGCAAGCTCAATTTTCTTACTCATACAAGGCCTGATCTATCCTTTGTTGTCCAATATCTCAGCCAGTTTCTTCAGAAGCCTATTGATTGTCAGATGAAAGCTGCCCTCCATCTTTTTCGGTTTTTGTGAGGTACGTCTGATACTAGGGTGTTCTTCTGCAACTCTCCTGATCTATCTCTCTCTGCTTATTGTGATAGTGATTAGGCTGCTTTCCTTGACACTCATAGATCTATCACTGATTTTTGTGTTCTTTTAGGTGGTTCTCTCATATATTGGAAGGCCAAGAAGCAGCTTGTTATCTCTCTTTTTTTAGCTGAAGTTGAATACAGATGTCATGCCCCGAGCCTACACCCTGATATGATATGGTACTTAGAATCACAAGTTATCCCAAGCTAACCCATGGCCTGACATATGACTGAGATATAGAGTGAAAGATAATGCGAAAGCTAAAATGTGCTGAGCTCATATACTATAACAAAATGAGCTTTTATAAAATCAAATATAAAGTCATTTGAATACTAATACAACCAATTGACTGACTGTCCATGAAGCCTCTACTAACACTGACTACAGTTAGCCAGAACATGACCCCCAACTATCTCAAATCAATGTATAAGAGCTGAAATAAACTGCTATGACTACTAACTGACTAGAGTTCCCGAATAAGGAGAACTCATTCCCTGCTGACTGAAAGTTGTGATTTGTCTGACCATGATCCTGGGAGCTAGCACTGAAACCTACATCATGAAATGATGCAACACAAGAAAGGTATGCGGTCAGTACTTTGAATGTACAGATCATGTGAGATAATGTACTAACTTTAAATCATAGTGAAAATCATGTATATACTTAAAGCATGGCTGAAAACTGGACTAAGTATACACATCTGAGAATGCATAAGTCAAACTGTAGAACATAAGCTCTTTTGTTGAACTGGGTGTAAATCATGTTTCTGAACTATAACTGTGAGATCATGATATTTAAAGATAAGTAAAATTGTTACTTGGAGATCCATAGACTAAAAAGATGAATTATGTTTGTAAGTCATGAAATAGTTTAGCTGAGTTAAAAACCATAAGTCATGCCAAATGTCATATTTAAAGTAAATTTTTTGGGGAGTTTCTTCTACTGAGCATGTTGAAAATACTGACATATTGTACTGAATGAAAACTGAATACAAAGTCATGCAATATCTAAGTTTAATCTGTGGGAGCTATTGTTAAATGACATACCCCAAGCTGAGCTAAGTATGGGGCCAACCTATAACCCTAGCTAGAAGGGTGTTCATACCTTGCCAAGGGTACGAATACTGACTGGCGTAGATCCACTACACTGATGCCCAGAATGGCTAAGGTATCAAGCCTGATCTGATGGATGACCCTTTAGAACCTACGATGGCGTCGTAGTTCCGAGACTTAGGGACTTCTACTAAAAGTCTCAGTCCTAACTGACGGGTGAGCCTTCATCCTTTTTTCTGCTCGGTGCTAAGTACTACTCCTAAATGAATATATATATATATATATATATAAACTGACATACTGGATAGCTCAAATAATGACTCTCTGAGAATGAAAAATAATATTGTGACTGAAAACATTCTAATCATGCATAGTTCTTTTGACTAAAATAACTGGATCGAAATCATGCATACTTGTTTGGGAATAAAGTCCATAGTCAAAATCATCGTGAGAAAACTTAAACTCGTTTAGACTGAATGTTGACAAGCTGGACTAAATTCTGAAGGAAAAGCTAAATTCTGAAAAAGTATTGAAAAATCATGCTCAAACTTGCTTCTCCCAAAAATTTTGGGTTTTGAAATCTATTTGTAGGAATTCAAATAAAAATTGTTTTAACAAGGATAAGTCATGTAGAATCATCAAGTAATCAAACTCATAGCAAGACATATGTTTGGGTAAGAACCCTAGAATCATAACTTGTAAAAATCATACTGAAATCTGAAACTTTGAGCATAAAGGTGAAAGGAAACCCTCATTGAAATCTCACATACCTGATCACTGAAGAATTTATAGGGCTAAAACTGGAGGATAAGATTGGAGAAGAACCCTAGGCTTTTGCTTATTTGAGAGAACCTTTTTGTTGTTCTGAAGTTTCATCGTAAGAATGAGAGGAGAATGGTCGATCTAATGCTGAGAAAATAACCTTTATTGGTGTTTAAAGATGTGGGGTGGGGGTTCTAGGGCAAGAAAAAGTCTAAAATACCTCTAGGAGACTTAAATAAAAGATTGCTGAAAAAGAAATTTGACGCAGGGTTCCACGGGCACGAACCACGGCCGATAGAATGAACCACGGTCCATGGAATGGGGGTCGTGGTTCTTGGTTCTTGGGCACTTAACGCCTCTGGACTGATTTTTACGAGTGAATTTCATGATCCGTGGATTTTCCACGACCTGTGAAACCCCCTTGTGATTTTTAAGCAAAAAATCAATTTCCAGGACTGATTTTCATGAAGGTAAACTACGGGTCGTGGTTTGATCCACGAGCCATGGATACCCCTCGTGGTTAATGTCTGTCAGTTTGACAGACAGATGCATTTTAGTAAAATGGTGATAACTTTTTACTCTGGACTCAATTTAATGCGCGGTTAATAGCATTAGAAAAAAGACTCGAAGACCTTTAATTTGGTGAGTACTAGACCACCTAACTGTTTATATTCTAGGAGTAGTGGTTGTTTGATGAATAGAGTTTCTTATGAATATGATTCGCATCAAAACACTTTCCATACTAGGCAATTGATCATGACACCTATGAAAAGCAGTTTAAGTCTTAACTTAGAATTTTTGGGGTATTTACAACAGATCTATGAGTAAAGTTGTTGCTGAGTTGAGTTGGTTGTTGCGCCTTTTTACTGATTTGGGTCTCACTGGTTCTACTTCTGTTCTGGTGTTCTGTGACAACCAAGCTGCTATCCACATTTCCAAGAACTCCGTCTTCCATGAATAGACAAAACACATCAAAATGGATTGCCATTTCACTCGCACTAAGCTTCTGGATGGTCTGATTCATCTGCAACATGTATCTACTGGGTCTAAGTTGAATGATGTCTTCACCAAGCCTCTTACTGGGCTTGTTCACCATCCCATTATGCTCAAGTTGGGTGTTCAAGCCCCCTCTAACTTGCGGGGGGTTCTTGGAGTTACTACTACTAATACACAAAATGATGTTATAGATCCCACATGAACATTATACTAGTATTTTTTTGTAATATTTATTTTAGTAGTTTAGGCCCAATTGTATTGGCTGATAAGCTCACTTTGTATTTCGGGTCACTTGGCCCAGTTTTGTATAAGGGACCTATGGGTCCTTCTAGAATGATTCATTCAGATATTTTCTAATAAAAAGTTTTTCTCTCTCTTCTTTACTCTCTCTCTCTCTCAGAAACTGTTGTTAGGGTTTCTTCTATGCACCGATTGCAGACTATTTCAAGGTTTTGGCACACATTTTGCTTCTTACCTAGTTCACCACATTCTGTTAATCGATACAATTTAATTTGACTCAAGAACTAGTGTTTCAATAGGTATAAGTGTTAGTTCACGTGTCTAGATAAAAACTTAAAGACAAATTTAATGGGCTGCATATACATAGTCAACCTTTATTTAATAGTCAAGAAATAGAACGGAATAATTACAAAAGGAACATGATGAAGAAAACAATTGCAAAAGGAACATGATATATATTGCCCCAAACCATCTTCACGCAAGACTTGTACAAATACCAACTAAAAATCATGGAACCAATAAAGCAAAATCAAATACTCCTTAACTATTCACAACCGCACAATGCTTCCTAATTTCACCAGTAGAGCCTGTTTTAACTTCAATCCGGCCCATTTTCTCCATGGATTGAGCAAACTCAGCATAGAACTCTTTAAGTGATCCCTCGACAAGTTGGTTGACGTATGCCTTTGTTGTTGCACTTGTTGTCAAAGCTGCATCAGATTGAAAGAGTCCTCTCCTTTTGAGTAAGAGCTTGTAGTAGCTAAGATCAAATGTCCTGAAACTCCCTGGATCCATCTCGACTATTGTTGTGTTATCGTTGATTGATTTGCATTTTTTGGCCTTAAGGTTAGCCGCATATTCGCTGTCTAAAGATGGATCTTGGGTACCGAAAGTTCCAGTAAAATTGTACAGACGAGTTGAGAATGATGTGCAAAGAGAGACTCCAATGGTATGAGCACCTGAAATGTTTTGTCAACGTTAATTATTTCTAAGACCTATAGAAGCGGTATATAATTATAGTCGCAATTTTCAACTTGTTAGTAAGATTGTCCTTAACACGTGTAGGACCAAAATAAGTTTGTATTAGTACATGCATTTCATTTTACATGACCTTTGTTTAGTCTATATTTGGAGTTATTTTAATTTGAATTTCTCATGTTACGGTCTTAATAAAACTTCTTACAGCCACACGCATAAATGGAGTGGCATGCACGTTTAAACCTCAAGTTGCAAGAGTATTCCTTTCATTCTTAAATTTCGTATCAGCCAAACTTGCCATATAAAATGAAACGGAGGAAGTAACAATTTTGGCTTACCAGATAATACGACCAAGTCTTTGAGGTCAAGACCCTTCCTAGCAAAATCAGTCTGGAGAGTGGATAAGTTACTAAATGGAGCTGGGATGTCTGATAAGGTTTCTGAAGCAATAGAAATTCTTCCATCTCCTCTTCCAGTTGGTACATTCCAGAAAGGACCTCCCTATCATGCCCAAGAATATATGGTCATAACAAATATATAATGGTTGAATAAATTGAAAATTATATAGTTCAAGCTGTTTTTGGCTTACTGTGACCACAACAGAGTCTCTAGCAACCAAGGCAACAATATCAGCACAAGAGACAACTCCAGGGCATTCAGCTTCAATTACTTTCTTCACATCATCAATGAAGGAGAAACCTCTTAGTGTAAGATTTGGGATACCTACTTTTTCAGTTTGGTTTCCTGTACTTGAAGTGAAATTCAAGAGCACAGATGCATCACATCCCTTCAATGACCCCCAGAAAAGAAAGAAAAAATCAGAGGAAAAAAACACACATCAACAATGCAATTAATTGATTCTCAAATGATATATAGTAAAACAACACAAGACATACATATTACTTCCTCTGTTTCATTTGATGTCTCTTAATTTGATTAGACACAGAGTTTGATAAAAATAAGAAATACTTTTGAATCTTGTCATCTTCAATTAAAGATGTGTGAAATATACCAAAGTAGGCTTAAATCTTACGTACTTAAACATGTTATGTGAGATGTTCAGATCAAAAGAGTTACTAAATAAGTGACATTCATTGTGAAGTAAGACACATAAATTGAAACAGATAGAGTACTAATTAATTAATTACTCTGACAAAGCAATCATGGAAATGCATTCTGAGTAAGGCAGCAGCAAGAGTTGGGGCATTTGGAATGTGCTTGTGGACATAGTCTAAAATGATTTTCTCTGCTTTTGGACAGCTCTTTGCATAGAAGTTTTGTTGTAACTGAGCATGGCTAGACACTAAGATACACATCAATATTAGAGGACACAAATACCCAAATATTGTAGCCATTTTGTTTCTTCTTATCTTCAAAAGAGAGTACTTACTACATGTTTATTTTCTTTATTGTGTATTGTGTTATACACCCATCAATTCCAAAAGGAAATTTATAGGCATTAGGCTTTGACAAAGCTAACTAACATGTGCTTATTTTAGTATTATACTCATAATTTTCTATTTGTTTGATTAAGCAATTAGTTACAGTCTGTCTTTTGTTGTACTCGTTAAGTAAGAAAGATTCATATTTCGTAATCACACATGGACCGGCCTTTCCCTCTCTATGCATGCATGATAAGATACCTCCTTATTTGATAACTTTAAGGGTAAATTATCTAAATAACTATATATCCTTATCATAATTATTAAATCTCTCTACTTTAAATTAATTACATAATATCTCATATCTTAACAATTTCTACCCTTTTTGTTGCCAGATACATGTCACTTTCTCTCTCTCCTTCTCTTTCTCTACCCACTTCCTCAAGCCTAATCATAAATAGATATGTTGGTCATTTAATATCCCAACCATAAATAGATACGCTGACCATAAATGGATACACTGGTCATTTAATTGACTCAACCATCTGGTTTTCAATTGTGATTTTTTCACAATAATTTATTGTTGCAACTTTTTCCTTTTAGAGGAATTGAGATTATTGGTGAAAGAGGATTAGAACAGTCATCCTCTACTCTTCCTCTTTCCTCCATTAACGAGGGCTCTCATATTGTTGAACTTTGTGTTAGTTTAAATTTAGATCTGTATTTCTTCTTATTCTGCATCATCTTTTTTTTTCGGTCAGATTTGTGTTTCTTCTTATTCTGCATCATCATCTTCTTCTTTTAAGCATGTATCTATGCCCATATACATGTATCAAAAGTTCTGATGGGTCAGTATTTTTTGAATTCACGTTATAAAATTTATATTTGATACATTAAATTAATACTGAATTTACTGTATTTTGGATATAATGAATGAAATTGGTATTTGACACATCTCAGATACATGTATCAAAAGTATCTTTGCACATAAATTTATATTGGATACATCAAATTAATACTAGATTTATTATATTTTGAATATAATGTATGAAATTGGTACTGGATATATCAAATTAATATTAGATACATAAAAATATATATATCAAATTAATACTAGATACATAAAAATATATACATCAAATTAGTACTTGATATATATTAAAAAATAAATGAAATTAATACTAGATACATAAAAATATATACATCAAATTAGTACTTGATATATATTAAAATATAAATGAAATTAATACTAGATACATAAAAATATATACATCAAATTAATATTTGATACATATTAAAATATACATAAAATTAATACTAGATACATATAAAATGATACATTAGATGAAAATTAATCAAACTAAATAACCAAGATATACATGTTTCCATCTTATATTAATAAAATTAATAAATTTATTATTTTTTAATTAAATACATATACATGCCTTGATTTTTGCCTTATATTAACGGATTTTGATTAATTAAAATTTTCATAATTAATTATCCATATATCTGATATACGTACAATTAACATGAAATATACATGTATCTGAAGCATGAAAAGTGGTAAAAAATATAATTAGGTAAATTAGTGTCTTAAGAAGTAATTGGGCTCTAAAAGATGTGGGTTTTATGTAAATTACCCAAACTTTAATGATCTAATTAATACTCCAAAGTCCAAAATATTATCAAATTAAGACATTATTATCCTATTTTTAAGTATTATTATCAATCGTTAATCAATATCTTTTTAGAAAAAAAATTCCACCCTCTATACCTCATCGGAAAACATTTTTCAGATTTTTTTTTTCTAGAAAGTAAGTGATTTTCTCGAATAATTATTTTCTAGAAAATGACTTTCATCATACTAAATACACACTATTACTCCCTCCATTTAACTTTGTTTTTACACTTGTTCTTATTAGTTGTTAAAAAATAATGACAAAATTCTAATTAAATTTTTTTGATTAGAAGCTTTTATAATTACATAAATATTACAAGTTATATTTTCTTATAATTACACAAATGTTATGAGTTATGATATATGTATCAAATCAAAATATGCTAAATAAAATGTAACGGTTGAATAATTGTTTCTCGCACGCAAGAAAAAACGAAATGTTGTGTTTGTTCTTTTCTTTGTCCCTCCAATTATTTCTAGCTTTCATGGCTGCTGTTGGAATTGAAAATAGAAAAAGTCACCTGCTCCTGGAAATATATAGGTACTACTCTCTCAGTCTCTTGTCCTAATTTATTGGTCATTTTTTCTTCTAGATCTGTTCCAAGAAAATAATACTTTTTTATATTTAGTGATAATTTATTATAAAATTTTTATTCTGTTTTTAATAAAATAATTTATACTACATAATTTTTTATGATTTATTTTAAATTAAATTTTTTTATTATTATAAAAAAATTTAAACTATGTATTTAACCAAACACTTCACGTCAATTGAAACAAAAAGAGTCTATTTTGAGATGTGCAAGTTGTATCACTAATAGGAGCAATATATAGGTGCTTCTCCCTCGTCCTAATTTATTGGTCATATTTTTCTTATTGGTTTGTTCCAAGAATATAGCATCTATTTATATTTAATAATAATTTAATTTTTAAATATTTATTTTACTCTTAGTAAGATGATTTATAGCTACATTAATTTTTTTAATTTATTTTAAATTATAAATTTATAATTTATAATTTTTTTTAACTTTATATCCAATCAAACACTTAATTAACATCAATCGAGACAAAGGGAGTATCTATTTTGAGAGGTGCACGATGTGTCACTAATAGGAGCAATATATAGGTACCTCCCTCTCGTCCTAATTTATTGGTCATATTTTTCTTCTCGGTCAGTTTCAAAAAAATAATATCTTTTTATATTAAGTAATAATTTAATTTTTTAATATTTTATTTTATTTTTAATAAAATAATTTATTACTTATTATTTTTTATGATTTATTTTATATTATAAATTTATAGATCCTTATTTTCTATTTAAATTTTGTATCCGATCAAACACTTCACGTCAATAGAGACGAAAGGAGTATCTATTTAGAGAGGTGCACGTTGTATCAGTATCACTATTGAAACAAGAAGAAAAAATATTATCAGTATCTCTCATTCTCTTGTCCTAATTTATTGGTCATATTTTTCTTCTTGATCAATTTCAATTTTTATTTTTTTTATATTTTAAAAATAATTTAATTTTGAATTTTATTTATTCTTAATAAAATAATTTATAGCTACATAATTTTTTATAACTTATTTTAAATTATAAATTTAAAAATCTTTATTTTCTTTTTCAATTCTATATTCAGCCAAACACTTTATGTTAATTAAGACATAAAGAATATCTATTTTGCGAGGTGCAAGTTGTATAACTAATAGGACTATAGGAGCAACATATAGGTACTTTTCTCTTGTCCTAATTTATTGTGTATATTTTTCTTCTTGATCAGTTTCAAAAACAAAATAGTACTACCTTTTTTATATTTAATAATAATTTAATTATAGGTATTTTATTTTATTTTTGATAAGATAATTTATAGCTACATAATTTTTTATCACTTATTTCAAATTTATAAATTTTATTTTTTAAAAAAAGTTTGGATGTCCAGTCAAACGCTTCATGTCAATTATGACAAAAGGAGTATCTATTTTGCGAGGTGCAAGTTGCATCACTAATAGGAGCTAATACCTGCTACGACCTTAGCAGCCGAGACAGCTCATATATGTGATAAATATGCTTTAATTTTGGCATGTCAAATCTGTTAACTATTGAAACTGCTTTTCTACTTATTTTATTTCAAATTTATTCAGTGAGATCAGGTACATAATATAATTAAACACAACTAACTATTAAGTAATACAATAGTAATGAGTAACTATTTGCAAGTCGAAAGACAGTTTGTATGTGGTAAAAATTGGACTAGGTGCGTGGACGAGTAAAAAAATAACATGTGGAAGATAGGACCAATCCGATGTGACTCAATAGTAGCAGGCACTGAATGTCCCTCTAGCTTCAATAGGAAGAAGTAACCATATTTGTAGAGGACCTGAATTCAAGACATTTGAGACCGATCCCATATTAGTAAGCCCGCCTAGCTCCGAAATCATGAGACCAGATGTCAGATTATGATCGGACAAAATAAGGCGAGATTCAATCATTTTTTAGTAACAAGGTAACAAGAAGCGGGCTTTATTTTGTCAAAAAAATTTCTATACTATCCCGTCGTTATGCAATAGATGCAGACATGAGTAAATACAAATCTTCGCAGGGTCTATATCTTCGAATGGTGCTTTTTAGAGTTTTGTTATAAATAGTTTTCTAGTTGTTCATTGTAGACCATCTGTTTTCTACTCGTTCATCAGCATTACACTTGAGTTTTGTGATCTTAAGTTCCATAAGGTATTGAAGGATAATAATATCAAGCTTTTTAGGTGACGTTTCGAGCTATCATCACCAGAACTCAAACTCATTCTATCTAGTTATCTTGCTGCTTTAGTTCAATTCCACATTTAATTTGTTATTTCATTTTCGTCTTACTCATATTATGGAAGCAAATTAGGATTAGCAAACTTTATATTTTGATTATTTCAATCCGCGTGTCCTTGTGTCACATTGATAAATTCAACTATACCGTTTTAAGGATAATTAAACACGGTTCTATTTTCGTAAATTGGAACATGGAGTTAAGTACTTGATTAAAACATCACCAAAAACTAATTTATTGCCCTGTTTTATTAAGCAATTGGTGACGTATAGTGATTGGTCGACCATGTTCTCATAAATAATTGGGTTAATAATGCAGAGTTTATTTTCCTTATTGTAATCAGGATGGGACGACGGGGAAGTCACCTCCACATGTTTCTGTGGGATTTACGTTAAAAAGCCTAGAACAGAGATTGTCTATGCATGTGTTCACTCAATATATAAAAGATTCTCTGAAAATAATAGTCCCTTGTCACGTTTTGTTCTTTCTTTTCCTTTTATTTCCCTATTTCATCTGTTTTTTTGGCAGATTTAATGATTATGAATTTGTATGGTACCATTGTAGCTTCCAACTGTATTTCGTATATAAAGAAGATAACATAAGATTCACTATTAAAAACAAAGGTTTTTTCACCGCAAATTAATGAGAAATTTATACTATAAAACATGATTTTCCTACTCATTTCTCAACGAACTAGCCCACTGGAAAAAAACATGGTGAAAAACAGATTCTCACTAAAATAGTGGAAAACTTCTTAAATTTTTCATATGAAAACACTACGATTTTTTCTTTTCTCACCGATTCAATCAAAATATTCGTGGAAATAGCCACTGAATATTTTTCAGTAGGAAATTTCAGTGGGAAAACAGTAATTTTCAAGTAGTGATTAGATCAAATTTGGGAATATCAATTAGCTTGTGTAAGCTAATGGTATATATTAATCATCTTAGTTTAATTATTTCAAATTCAATTTTTAAGTAAACAATTTTTTTTAATTAAGATTAAAGCATTAGCTCTCCTTGAAAGGAGAAGGAAGGCTGAAACTAATGCCAACACATGCGTCTATTATTGAATTCACCCAACCCCTGACTCATTGTACTAGTTACTACTATAGCTAGTGTTATATTGGTCTATTGCTAGAGAACTTACAGAACGAGATGTAAAGGTAGAAAAAGAAATCAATCAAGAGATAGTGGTTCGATTTTTTCCTAACTATTTGTCAAAGTATAAGCGTTTAAGCTCGATGTGAAGCACAAAGTATATATTCTGAGATGAACTAACGTTAATCAGCAAAACATAAGTTTGATTATATAAAATAATTAATGCAAGATGTTAATGAGATAAGGTGACAATTTCCTAACATAGTACTGATTCATGTGATTGTAGTAACTGGAAATTAATGACCATACCTGCCTCATTTAGAAAAGTCTAGTCGCCGACACCTATATATGGCGCGGTGGAAGTGGTTGTGCACTAGAGGTTATGTGATTGTAATTGATAGAGAATATAATAGTGGTAAAAAGTCAATACTTTTAAGTGAATGTTTTCATGATTTTAAGATTAATTGTGTGCAATATATGAATGACCTCACACGCATTAAAAGCAAATAAGTACTGCTCCCGAAAAATTAATAAGGATCTTTACGTAAATACATTATCAGAATTACTGTTTACTCCCTCCGTTTCATTTGACACCATTTGACTTGACACGGTGTTTTAAAAAAAATGAAGACTTTTGAAACTTGTGATCCAAAATAATCCTTAAATATTTGTGTGATTGTTAATCATTTAATGAAGGGTAAAAGAGAAATTTTAAAGTTAAATTGTTTCTAATTATAGTAAGGTGATATTATTTATGGGACGGCCTAAAAAGGAAAGGGCGACACATAAAATGGGACAAAGGGAGTAGTTTTTCTAATCGGTATAATGTGCATGCTTCACACGTGTAGTTTAGTGATTATTTACAAGAAAAATTTAATAATAATAGTTTTAGTTAATATAAAAGTTCTAAATAAAAATAATTTATATAAGGTGAAATTAAATCGGCTTAAAAATCATAACTATTAGCATTTCGCACAAAACTTAAATAAGGAAAAAATTTCATAATCATGTATTTCAAAGTTCTAAATATTATAGCAAAATTATTAAATTGTGATTTTGTATGCACGCCGCGTGCATTTCCCCTATATAATTTGTTTAAATATTATATAGAATATGATTGAGTTGAAAATTATTTCATTACGAATTAGCGAATTACAAATTAGATTAAGATGTTTCATAGTTGCATTATGCTTATAATAATGTTCATTGGACTATCATCCATCCAATGATTCTATTATAGCTTCATGAAAATTTTGGCATCCTGGAAGATCGTAAATTAAGTTTACTTAATAATTACTTAAGTTAGTTGAATATAATTTTCAACATTTATCAAAATACGTTTTGAGAAATAATGATTCTATGAATATGTCATATGTGAATCCTAAAGTTAGAATATAATGAGGTTTGTTTTTGCAAAAAATGGCCACTGTCATTTATGTTAAAGGGGCCTTGAAACCTTCTACGAAATTCATTAAAGGCTAGTTTTTTTAAAAATATAACTAGGTTTTTCCTTTGAGTCCCCTTTTCATCTAAAGGTCGTTTTTACTAATTTAGCCTGAAAATCCTTACCCCAAAGTAGATAGAAGTTTGTCTTTGCAAAATCACCTTTGGGGGTTTATCTTAACGAACTATGTTTACTTGATTCTTGAGCCTATGGCAAGATATGTAGAAAATCCGTCTTGGGCTTGATTTTTCATGTCCTAAGTTGGGAAATCAGTTAAGTGGGGGTCACAATTCACCGACATTCGAAAATAGAATTACTCCCCAAAAGGGATGTCTTTTATTTTTTTAAGGCCAAAGAGGGATGTCCATATTCACCTTCCCAACTATTATTATCTTCGAAAAACTACATAATGTCCTCCATACAAGCATTCATGAGTCAAAACCCAAGAGGGTATGAATTTTGTATCAGCTAAGTTTAGATGAGTCCAAACCTTGTGTACTCTTTATCCACAAGTATAACATGTTTTCCGGGCATGGAAAGTGTCAAAAGAAGGAAGAGATGAGGATGCATGTACCACTTCAAGTTGTAGATAAGACTCCTTTGCAACTTCAGTTATGGTGGCACGATATGAGTGAAATAGCGGATGATGTAATATTTAATCATATGGGTACGTTCCTTGACCAAAATCATGAAATTAAAGTTAATCCTATGAGGGATGTGATCGAAGAACTGATACCCTTTTGGGACTCGATAAACAACATCTTCTATTTTTTAGACTTTGAGTTGACCCCTACCTTGGAGAAAATAGTTGGTTATACCGAGCATGATAATAAGGACTTAAACTGTTAGAAACTCGTAGCCCTAAGAAACATTTGTTTGTGGATTGCGGTCTCACGCACTAATCCCTACAGGTGCCCGTAGTAGGCCGGCCGTCCTACCTAAACCAATCATCATATCGGTCCCTAGGTCCCATTGCTGGAAAGGCTCGGCTTCAAAACCGTACGTGGAGCTTCTGCCTCATACGGCTCCTCTAGGGATGGAGGTTCTATGGACAAATTCTTGGACCACTTAAACATCAGTAAAATCAATGAGTTATATCTCTAAATGAAGGTTGAATTTTCTTAAATTTTTGTATGACAAATACGAGGGAGGAGAAGGTCTTGAGAAATTTGGAAGACAACTCAGTAATAAAGTAAAATTGAAAGGAGCATAGAAGTTTTGCTTTTATGGTGGCATTTTTTGAAACAATGGTCTTTCCAATGAGGGACGGAAAGAACAACATTTGGTTATCTGGGGTAGTGGAAGTCACAACTAAAAGAAAGAATCACATCATGATCCCGACCGATATCTATTGTTTCCTAACATACTATCAAAATGAAAAGTGTTTCTTTGAAGGACGTAATATTTTATTACAAATATGGATAGTAGAACATATTTGCTATCATCACAACATGGTAAATTTCCTCGTAACTGAAGAGATTACGCTGGAAGCTACGAAAAGAGGGTGGAGGATTACGATTTTAATTGTCAAATCAGGCTATGGCTTGGGCTAAGTGTTTTCGCTCATTGACGACAAATGAGATCACCTGGAATTATCATTGGTTTTCAGCTTAGAGGGAATTCATATGCATGTCTTCATATCAGACTTTTTTGTTGTTGATGGACATTAGAGGTGTTCAACCATATGCACCATTACAAGTTCTATGATAGTTAGTTAGGCAAGTGTCAAATAATACTCGTTACTGAGGACACCAAAGAATTCGTAGTTGAGGTGTGACCAGAGATTTGCCTCCAAAAGGGATTGACTCAGTGTAATACTTGCACTACTAAAAAAAGGGAGGTTGGTTTTAAAACTTATACAATTATAAAATGCACCACTCGAGGACTGAACCCCTATTTTCCCCATGGTATATTTCTACCACTAGAGTATTGGTGCTTGTTGATTTAAGACACTATTTATTTTTTTTAATTTATACTCTTCAAATTTATATTTTTTCGAAAAACTCTTGCAAAAACCAACCTCTTAAAAAAATGATTCCAAAGGTCGTTTTTGCAATTTTTAGAATTTTTTTTAAAATGACCGAGCTCAGTCGGTTTGCACTTTTCCAAGTTTTGGTGCTAAAAAACTGACTTGCGGAGATCAATTTTTGCTCCTTTTTTTTTTTTTTTAGTATTATTGATTCCTAAGATTCCATATATAATCAATAGTCCATATCAAGGCCTACAAAAATGCTCTTATAATTATAAAACTAAATTAACACCTAAAGCAATTTCTGACTATTCATGTTTTGTCAGTTTAGTACATAAATCATGGGGGTTGTTGTTACCCTTTTCAACTATGACTTTTTCTATCTAAAATTTTATACAGTGCCAAGTGGCATAGAAAATAAACTCGCCCTTGTTATAGTATGTGAAAACTATAAAATAGGGCAAAAAGAATATATATGTGGTATTTTATATTCAGTTTTTAGAATTAATTATTATTATTTTCATCTAGAAAACTCAGTTATACATAACACATAATGCGCACAATATTTATTTCAAGTCTAATTTAATATTTGTACTTTTCAATTGAATTTATTATTTTTGAGTAAATTTTGTTTTAATTTGTAATTAGGTTTTACTGTTATTACAATCGCATCTGCTGATCATTCAATATGATAAAAAGAGCTATCTTTCCCGTACTAGGACAACATTGATCATATAACTAATGCTCACATCATTGAGTTCACAGTTTAATTGATCATTTTTACTTACGCTCTCAACCAACTCGTTATGTGTATTATTGTAACGCACAACAATAGATATTGTCACATTTGTCTTAGACTACCAATTCTAATGTTTTACATTCTCCATTCACCCATGTAATGATCACTACCTACTATTATATTCCTTCATCATAATAAACCTAGACTGGTTGATAATTAAACTAGTTACTACTTACTATCAATAAGCAAAATTAATCTTCAAAATGACAAAGTAATGGGAGAGAGCTATTACCATTTACCAGCTGAGCAAATCGAAGGGCAATGACTTTCAAAGACAATGTAAACGACCTTCAATATCACAAATAAAAATCTCCCTCTTTAAAATCAATAATGGGAAAGCAGTGATACATGTGAGCAATGGAAAAATGAGATTTATGAGAGTTAGAGAGCTTAATAGTTGAATTGGAGCAGTTTTCCGTGTAACACCCAAACTTTCAAGCTAGGATTCCAATCGTTTTTCGCGTGTAATTAGACTTGAACCCGGAATATTTTATTGTAACTAGGTGTTATGGTCAAGCACTATGTGTGGGAAGAGTGTAAGATGTGAATTAAGGTCTTAAGGAACCTCTAGCACAAGTTAAGTTGAAAGCTTCTCTACCGACTAAGTTTTCGTATAACTTTATAACTTGTGTCATCTTCAAACGATTATTTCTCCTAGAATATAAAGAATTAGGTGGCCTATTACCCACCAAATTAAAGGTCTTCGAGTCTTCTTTCCACCGCCGTCAACCGCGTATTAATCCGAGTCCGGCGTAAAATGTTATGATCAGTTTACCAAGAAGACGTATGTCTGACTAGAAGTCCGTCGAATTTTGGGAGTTAAAACGAAAGGGAAAACAGACCATTTTCTGAGACAATGATCCGCTCTTCCGACCGTTTCCGAAGACAGAAGCTCGTCAGATTTCGAAAGTTTTGAGTTCTTGGCATGACTACTAATCTCCTTCATATAAAGCTTATGAATCTTATTTATGGTATTGAAAGCCTCGTTCATGTTCTCATGAGATTGACCCATACATTACTTGAAAATATATCTCAAAATTATTAAGCTTATGAAAATACTATGAAAACCCTTTCATACAATTGTATGTTTTGAAAAGCGAAAGAAGTTATCGTATCTCGAAAAGTTTAAGCAAGCTATAATGATTTAGAGCCAAGGCTCGCAAAGAATGATATGTTTCTTGATACGATATTTTAGATACTGGCATGATTTTTAGAAAATATTTTAAGACTTATATTATGAGCAACTAATATATTTGGGAGGACTATTTAGCACCGAGATGGGTATACACATGCCCCAGAACTATGTGCCACCGTAGGATAGGATCGTTCGCAGTTAGGGAGATTCCTCTTTTACCTTCGGGCTCAGATTTGGATCCATAAATTATGTTTCTCTTATATCCTGGCAAGGTATAGGATGACTTTTCTCAATGTGGGCAAGACATTGGACTCCATGTTGCTCACATGATTTATGTCGGTTAAGAGAAATTCCCCCAAACTTAAAAGACTAAACATTTTCTTCTATTTATTTACTAAAGATTTATGGAGGTTACATGGAAGTTTCTTTATGATAGCGTCTCAAATTTCTTGTTTTGGCTTCTCATTCCACAAAGTTTATTAAATGATCTTTACATGTTTCATGTTGATCTTTGGTAACTCACTTGTCTTATTGTTGTTGCACTTCCAGCTTTATAATGAAAGTCTGTAAGTTCCACCACTATCTCCTTATTCTGCTAGTTGTTATGTTTTGCCTTATTGTCTTGTTCAGATTCTAGTTTCTGCAGTAGTACATGCTTATAATTTTATTCAACTTTTATTTACCAATACATTCCATTGTATTGACGCTCTTCTTGCGCTGCATCATTTTATGATGTAGACTCTGGTGTTCAGACTCAGGATCGCAGCAGGCCGCTTCTCTAGACTCATCATCGTCGACATCAGCTTGTGGTGAGTCCTCTTTGCATCCAGAGGACTTGGTCATTTCTTCTCAGTCTTTTAGTCATTTAGATGGCTTAGTTTGAGTAAAGGTAGCTTGGGGCCATGTCCCAGCGAATTCAGTCAGTTGATGTCATGGAGGCTTTCATTAGACACATGTTAGTTTCAGCTTTCCAATTTGTCCTTTAAATGACTTTCAGTATTGAATATTGAAACCAAGAGATTCATATTTTATTTTCAGAGATTCGTTTTAAGTTTATTATTGCCACCTTCTGCAAATTTATAAAAGTTATAGTTTTATGAACAGCTTACCAGAACAAGGATCCGCTTGGGATCACTCGTGATTCCGAGTGCCACGTCACATCTAGGGTATAGACTCGGGGCGTGACATACCGACATTGAGAGAGTGATTTTTGATTTTGGGGTTGGATTTTACGTAGGAAATGAGAGTTGAAGGAGGGGAAAGTTTGGGAGTTTTAAGAGGTAGCTAACTAGATTTTGTTTTTAATTTTGGCAAAAAAAATTATTATTTATACTATGAATTATTTTGTATTTTTTAAAATTTTGAGGCTGAAATTTAAATCTCCTCAAACATTATTAAGCTAATTCACCCTAATCATTAAAAAGAGTTATCGATCAAGTAAAAATAAATTGAGGGCTATTTTCTCCATTCAAGTTATAAAATAGGGTCTTTTACTTTGGGACCCAAGAAAGAAGACCAAAATGTATAGGGAAATAAAAGGAAGGACAAAAACCAAATGAACGTGACAAGGGACTTTATTCTTTGCCTCAATATCCCTGTTAGGGGGCCCCATGCATGAACAATCTCAGTTCCCGACTTTTTACGTTAAATCCAATAGAAACATTGAGGTGACTCCCCCCGGCCGTCCGTTCCCCACCCCACCCCACCCCACCCTGGTTTACAATAATCTGCATTATTTGCACAATTACTTTATTCGTTTTAATTATTTTTTTTAATTTATTTAAAAAAGAATGACTCATTCTTTTTTTTAAATATAACTTTTTAGGTTCAATTTTCACATGACATTTTTAAGATCACAAAATTAAATAATATTTTAATATATTTTACGTATTTTTAGTTTAAGATCACTAGATTCAAACATTCCTTCTGCGTCCGTGTGGAAGCAGCTTTGTTGTGGATGTAGGATTGGTCATTCCGAATATGATGAAACGATTTTATATACTTTGACCAAAATTGATAGAGAATTTCGAGACATATACAATGATTTCTGATTCAAACTTAATAATAATAAGAAAAAAGATGCATATGTACTTAATAATAATTACAGATTCGAACTTGCTCTAAAAAAAAATCGTGCATGCCTTTCCTTCTAGATAGTTTACCATAACCTAGACATATTTTTTTAATTCTATTTTTTTATATTTGAATTATTTTTAGCCGAATCTCTACACCCGTATTTATATCTGAATTTGTTTCCACGAATCTTAAAATTTAGATCATGAAGAATCCAATCTTTAGATACATACCCATACCCGAGTTCGAGCAACTTAGGTCAGCAGTAAGAGTGCCCGCCGGACCGGATCGAAATGGCCGGACCGGAACAGACCGGTACCGGACCGGACCGGTACGACCAGTACTGGAATGGTGACCGGTACCGGAATGAACCGGACCGATTCAACCGGTATGGGTACCGGATTCCATCCCATTCCGGTTTCAACCGGAATGGACCGGTATCGTACCGGACCGGTTTACCGGAATGGTTTTTTTTTTTTTTTTTTTTTTTTTTTTTTGAATTACATCTGAAATTTCAAACTTAATTTTCAAGGTGAGAAACTATGAACTTAAAAGTTTCTTATAATTTAAACTAAAAGTTTAAATAGTTACATTATGAGATTTAATTTTATAACTTATATAAATTATATTGAAGTTTATTAGTTTGTTTAAAGTTTTTGTTTTTAAAGTTTTTAATTTAAAGTTTATTTCTTTAATGTTGAATGTTTGATTAAATTGATAGTTTATATAGTTTAGTTAATATTTGAATGCGTTTTAGTTTGAAGTTTTCTATTTTTTGAAGTTTTCCATTTATAAGTTTATTGTTTTGAAGTTATTAGTTTATGTTTAGTTTCTACTCTTCATTAACTTCATCTTCTAAATCATTATACTTGCTTTAAAGTTTTCGTTTGGGAATACGGGTCAATCGTTAGTATAATGGAAATTTAGTTTCTGAACATGCGTAAATCGATCGTATTAAACTAACTTTGAGGGAAGAGCGGGCGGAGAGAAAGAACTTAGAAGAACCACTACCTATTTTACCCTTCACATAACTTTGTTTGTTCTTGAAATAATCCTTGTTACCGGATTTTTTTGAATGATCCCATAATAATAATAAAATATAAAATTAGCAAATTAAAATAACAAAATCACAAGTTCACAAACACAAATTCACAAATAAATCACAATAATTCCACAACTAAGAACAAAAGAAAAATTAAAATAATAAAAGTATTGGACGAATATACCAAACTTCTGTTGTAAAAACAAACGATTAGAAACTGAAATTTGGAAGAAAGATTGCTCCTCCAAAATTCACTCAATTTATACTGTCTCTTGCAATAATATAAGGAAGATTATAGAATTTGTAATATAAGAGATGAAAATTGAGAGAGAATGAGACGGTTGAATGGTATGAATAGAAAAGAAAAGGGGAAGGGTATTATAATGAAAAATAGTCTCGAGGGGGCGGTGGGGTTGCTAGGGGGTGCTGGGGGCAGGGTTCAGTACTGGGGGTGGCTAAAATAGTCGTTGGGTGGCTGAAATAGCCGTTACCCAACGGCTTTAAACGATTAAAAAAAAAAAAAAAAAAATCCCGTTGACCGGACCGGAACCGGTTTGTCACCGGTACGAACCGGTATCGGTTTGCCGGTATGGATCGGTAATTCCGGTCCATTTCGGTACTGGTACCGGTCCATTCCGGTACGTACAGGACCGGTATGAACCGGTACCGGTACGGTCCGGGGCCCACTCTTAGTCAGCAGTGCTAATTAACAAATCCCCCCCCCCCCCC